>JAPYZP010008081.1:0-12847 GCA_030522985.1 Torymus sinensis
TTCTTTGACACAGTTTTTTTTTAAATTTTTCAGCAGTCATCCTTGTTTTATATTAATTTTCAATTTATTTGATTTTCCAAACATCGTGTTACTTGTTGAGAAAATAGCATCAGAACTAGTGATACTGATTTTATCATTATTTTTCATCTTTTTCCATCCACTTTTGCTGGATTCACCGTATTATGGTAATTATGAATTTAATCGAAGTTTATTAAACAGATTATCTGCAAAACAAAATTTATGTGTTCAAATGTTTTCTTTAACAAGTATGAAAAACTAAAAGGATTAGCGACACCATATACACAACTGCACCTTCTTTTCACAGAAGCCCTTTGAATTGATACCTTGAATAACCCTATTCATTATCCTCCCTAAAAAATTACAATACCTCTGTAGCAAAAGCTTTTCCACCTCCACCACACTGTGTATCTAAGCAGGTGTACACACAAACGATCAAAAGCCCCCTTATCTCCACTATACGCGTGCATTCAGCTGGATCTCCTCCAATCCGCCCATGCGCGCGCACTTACATACACACAGCCGCCTGTACGTATGCATGCATACACGCACGCACCGACATAACGGGCGGCTGCGGCGGCGATCGTCGTCGTCGCGCTCGTTAAAGGTTGAGGCCATCTCTGCAGCGCGCGCTCGCGGAGGCGATCGCGATAAGGTACGAATGGCCTCTGGACCGCGATAAAGTCCTGCGCTGGAAATTATATCGCGCAGGAAGTAGCCTCACGGCTCGCCTACCGGGCATCGCGTCCTTCTCTCTCTCCGCACCTTATGTATCGACAATGAGCAATTTATACCTTGATAGCGGCGATATATTTTATCGACCATTGATAGAGTGGGGGGTAACGGGAGGGAAGAGAGAAAGAGAGGAAAGTATGGCTACCGAAAGGCGAAAATACGCGAGCGATTTACGGGCTGCCGAAGTGCTGCAGTGTAATTGATTGATTTCGAGGGTTCGGCGCTGGAAATTAGATAAGACGCACGAGAGTGTGGGAGTGGTTTATTAGATGTTGTAAATTTTTTGACGATGCGGGGAATGTAGTTTGTAATTGACGGATTTATTAGGGGCCGGGGATGGCTGCAATTATAAGTGAAGTCCGTTTTGAAATCAATAAATTGTGTTTGAATTTAGTTGTCTTGACGAACATTACTATACTATATTTTCGCTCTATAATAATAATATGTATAAATTATTAGAAATAGGGACAAAATATACGTTGTACCATATATATTGAAAACTTCAATAAAAGTTCTAATTCAGTTTGAGAAAAAAAAAGAAGAAGCTTTTTGAAAGTCTCAAATCATAAACTGTATAGATAACAACATCCCAATCAAAAGAGGCAATAAACTTTACGTTCATATAGACATGAATGAGAATAAAAAGTCCGCCAAATGGATATACAATTTCTCTCCACCATCTCTCCGCTCCCCCCGGCGGCAACATATTAAATTGCAAAATGTTCCACTTTGATCTTATTTCTCTATCGTACCACCGTCCCGACTTCTGAATGTAAAACTCCTGCGCAGACGCAGGCACATAGCATATAGCCGCGAAGCAGGAAGTCTCTGCGGCCGCTGGCCAACTTCGTTCGGGTTACCTCGAGCTGGCTACCGCAGATCCGTTGGCTGCTGCGGAGGGAAAAGCTCGCAAAACCGCGAGAGCAAACGAGGATGTAGATTTCGCGGATTTTTCGCTGCAGCTGAGTGTATGCGCATGCGTGTGTTGGTTGAGTGCCTGTTTATGACGGGGATATAGGCTCTTGATAAGGTGAAATGCTGCGAGTGCATTTCATTTGGCACGCGCGCGTGCTCGTGGTTTTCAAGGGTAATGGGTGTTTGGTTGGGGATCAGTTGGGTGGATGAAGGGAGTATTTTATATAGTACGTTGATACGAGTGACGAGCGAGGATCAATGTGTAGAGGGAAAAAGGTTCGTTGAGTGTAATTAGGAATACGAAAAATTATTTCAATTTTAATATAAATTTATATAAAATTATAAAAATTTAAAAGCGTATAGGTATATCAAATTACTGAAAGAAGTTTAATTAATTATTAACAGCATAATGGGTAAGAACAAGGTGTTTATGTTCCGTTATATACTAAAAAGTTTTATATGATCTAGATATTCATAGTGGAGCGAAAAATGATTTTGTGTTAAAATAGTACCTTATTAACCGCACGTGAAAAGTCAGGAACGGCCAAAGTTAGCGAGTTCGCATTGTGTGCGTGCGAGCATGCGCGCGCAGTTATAACAAGGTATTGTCTCGTAAAATACGATGTTCATCTACTGAAATTCATCTAGATGCGGGCGTGCGTGTATGTGCTCACCTTATTTTCTTATGATTTTTTTGTTCTCTCAACCTTCTCTACGGTTAAATCCCATTCCAAGGGTATTCATTTTTCATTTTTATTCTGCGTGTATCCCTGCAAATTCAAAATATTATTATGATACTGTGTCTATTCGAATTATAACGGTAACGTATATACATTCGAGCAATATACAAATACCAGCTTATCCCTATTACCGTCACAATGCAGACTGCTATTTTAGTTTCAGATATAAATTAAGCACACCGCGACCCAACCTCCATCGTTATAAAAATTAGCATAAACACTCCCATACATCATTCCCAAATTCCATCTCTCTCTCTGTCTTTCGCCCCCCTTGTATATCTCTCATATCCTCGTCGTTATATCTTTCAGCTAACACGTGTTTTTCGCGAATCAACAACGGCGAAACCTCTGAGAGAGCTCGCCATGCGCGGCAGAACGACACAGGACCTTGGGAGATGGATCGCCGCTGCGTTATATATTAACGCGGTTCTCGCGCGCGTGGAATAGCTGACCCGCGACGACGACTATACGGAGGACCCAAAAATAATTCGCGCGTCGCCGGCGCCACCCGCCCGCGCGAGTATTCGCGTGTACACACAAAGAATCATAACCGTCGTGGAATGCTCGCGTTCTAAGTTGCGACTGTGTATATCATTCGCGCGGCGTGTGGCTGCGGAATTGTAGAGGGAGAGGGGAAGGAATTTGTGGAGAGGTTGTGGGAGAGAGATGCGATGTGCGTGCGATTTTGGTGATTTGTGGGTAAAGTGTAAGGGGAAGTTTGCAGATTAATAATAATAATTATGTAGGGTTTTACGAGGATAAAGATTTTTTTGTTAAAAGAGGTAACACGGTGCAGTTTTTTATTGTCGCGTTTTAATATTTGAATGAGTCTGGAGAAACAATTTCAATTTACCGATTCTTAACTGAGATTCACAATCGGTCATATCTTTGCGAACCGTTAGCGATGACATTTTTAAAGAATATTAAATCTCATTAAAAGGTCTTAAGTCCCCCGAAGAATTTAAAAGGATCGCCTTAATTATTATACTTGCTCTTCAAAAGCCGTCATTTAGTTTTAAACGCGTAACAGTACATACATTATTTTTATTGATTTGAAGGTAATATTGTGCTGCATAAAAATAATTAAATAAAAAAACAAAGATATATACATACATAGCCATATTTTCACACGAGGAAAAATGTTATATTTACAAACTCTTGACGTATACTATTATTTAAAGACAAAAATACTCTTATTTATTGCAACATATAATTAAATTTCATATATTATACGGACATAATTTTATATTATAGGCATTCTACCCAAAACAATATAACACAGCAAGCAACCACTTAAAAAAAAAAAATATACGATCTCACGAAATTCAAGATAATCGTACAATCGACACGAAGAATTTGTCCGGCAGGAAGTATCAACTGCGCATGCGCGCACACACGCCGTCTGTTCACTAACGAACAAAGAACAACTCCCTTATAACCGATCCCCCTGATTGGCCGACAATTTCAGTATCGGTAATAAAGCGTCGACGTCTTCTCTCGCTCTGAATTTACGCGCGCGCGAGCGCAGCGTGCATTGCATGTACCGTTGCGCGCCGATTATGTCTTTATTACGCGCGCGCGCGCGTGCGCCGAATCGTCGCTGCCTGCGTCGTAAATTCCGGACTTCTTTGTTCTGGTCTCGTGCGGCGATTTCGGCGGTATGTATACACGAGGACTGCAGGATCAGTGTCGGATGGCCGGTTTTTTGAAGTCGCGAAGTCGCTCGGTTTATGCAAATGAAGTTCGTTTTCTCTTTAAGAAGATACGCTGGGTTTTATAAAATAAAATAAAAAAAAATGGCCGGCTCGGGAGAAGTTTAATCTGAAGGGGACTTTCTGACAGGCAATATGAATGGGGTGTCATAGCGAGATAATGAATTATTAATTCATTTTGGTCATTGTCTTCAAATTGAAGATTAAAAGATTTTGGCTGATTGAATGAGTCAAGCAAATAATGTTACCATAATCATCTGAAACGTAATAAATAATATTACTTCTAACCTGTCAGCTAATAATAAGTTTAACTCTTGACTTCTAATTTAGACAACATCTAACTGTTTGCTAAAGCAATCCTCTAGCCAAGAGAATATGATCAGTCAATCGGACCATAACGAGATTGGTTACGACAACTGTTATACCCGTAAACGAATCACCGCTACAATGACGTGGCCAAACCAAAACACCAACCTCGTCTTCGTACCTTCGATCCTTGCCTCCTCCTCCTTTCGCGACGCAATTATTCCATTCTATATACCTTCTTACAAAAGAGAAAACCGCCGGCAGAAACGACGTAACCCGGACAAATTATTGCGCAACGCGGCGAAAATAAGTACATCGCCCAGTTTTCGCGAGTCACAGCAGCAAGAAAGGGAAAGTCGATTTCGTACCTTTAATTTCGAGCGTTATATATGTATATAAATCGATAACGCGCTCTATAATTTGCTCACTGCGAATGCCTTGTATGGACGAAAATGTAGTCGAGTCACCCACGCGGCTTTTTTTTTGCGGCGCACGGGCGAATCCCGTCTGTCGAGATTAGTAGCGGTAACTTAATGCTCGGTCGTGATTTTTTTTATTCAACTTTTTTTGCTGATGTATAGCGTTTGGGAAAATCGAATAAGGAGGTACCAGTACGCCGATGTGTTTGTTCTTTATTAGTCGGATGCTAACGCATGTCTGATCGATTATTAAAATGTGAATCTTATTATAAAAATTTATCTTCTATTATTGATTTATTTTGATTTATACCGTCGGAAAAATTTGAGATCTGGACAGATTTATACGTGTGCTCATTTAACATAAATTAAACAATGGTCGCGAAAGTAAAATGAGAAATAATAATTCCATTGGTTGTGCTGACAAAAACCATTTAACCTCATACTGTTTATACTATATAGTGAAAACATAACGAAATCCTGAAAAATCATCTTTATACAAATGCAAATAAAGTCGGATGTTTTAACGAAGTCTTTCACTTTCAATCTACAGAATCGTTTATTTATTTTTTTTTTTAAGCTGCGCATTTAAGCACCTGAATATCAATCAATGATGTAAGTGAATGTCAAAAGTTGAGACGTAAGAGCGAGCGAACACAGTAAATAGTATGTCGAGCGTAAATACAAGATTAACGTCCATCAAAAATTCACCGTTTATATTCTCTTGACTTCTTTCCAAATTTCACCGTTTTACTCATTTATCTTTCTTACTCTTCAATATCTCTGTTAGATCTGAAAATGAATGATAATTTTTCTGGAATTGTATGCCTGACATTGGTATTCACGCTTTATTTGGTAAACCAATACTTTGGAAAATATTGTAATAAGGCATCTATTCATCTACGCAACAATCTGAGAAATTTTTCTTTTCTTGCAGTATAGTACATAATTCATCATTATAAATATAATAATAATAGCAACGTAATTATATTACAATGCCGAATGTCATATAAGAATGAAACTGCGTAGGAATATGTATTTTATGGCGTTCATTTGCTACATATGAAAAATTTGTAAATTTTATAACCAATCCACTAGAAGAAAAATAATTTTTTAATAATTCTTTGACTTATACATATTGTTAGAAATATACTGTGTTCGCAAAGTTTTCAAACAGTACATGCTTTATATTTCTCTAATCCAGTACACAAAGAATAACAGATTGTCAAAAAATTAAACTAATTAGCTTTAATTCGAGTCGTACGAAAGTTTCCAAAACAAAACTATTTGCAAACAAAATTTGTTACCAAACAATTTATTTCCTCGTGACACTTGGCAACCTTACACTTATAATCAAATATCGCACGTCATCATCCACTTACAAAATCACATATATCCCCTATAAAATCACAAAATCACATATCCCCCAGCATCGCCAAAAAGCCCAATCAAATCTCTCCTTATCCCTCCCCTACACAGCCCAAGCAACCCTCGCGATCTCGGTATCACTGCGCCATCGGGCAGCTCGCTCACCGATCGACGCCGCATCGCGCAATTAATTCCGCCTAATGGAAGATAAAAGGGAGCCGGGTAAGAAAACGCTCGCCGACAGCAGCGATACACACACACACACACATACAGTCAGAGAAAGAGAGCCGACGACAGCGAACTGCATCCGAGATACGCGGGCGGGCGGGCGTGAGAGGGAAGAGAAAGGTCGGCGCCTTGCGCGCGTGTCGCCGCCGCCGCGCCGCGGGAGCTAATTAATTCGGAGATATCGCGAGAACCCACCGCGCGCGATCGCGCGGGTTCGCCCGTTTGATGTGCAGCGCCGGTTGCGTTAGATTACCGCGTCGGGGATATTTTTGTTGATTGGTACAGAGGAATGTGGGAGTTGCTGCGCGGACGGTGTTTAAGGGTATTGGAAAATAAATGGTGTTGGTGTTTTGATGGAGATTTTATAGGTTTACGGTTTAGGTGGACGATAGAATTTTTTTTCAGGGGGAACTGTTTCGGCAGAGATAAATGATTGAGAGGTAAACGTTTTCTGGAATAAATTGTAGTAATAATTTTAAAAATTTAATGACAAAAATTTGTCAGTCGAGATAACTCATGACACTCTATTAACTTTATAATATAGCATCATTTGTCTGCATTTAATCCATACTTTCTCTGAAAATATAAAAATCCTTGACAACTATTTATAATGTACGCTATCTTAAACTCATACTCCGCGATTGAAATAAACTTCTAGTCTTTTAATGTGAATCGTTAAATTAAAAAAAAAAACTTATAGGCTGACTTCACCAGTGGCGGAACAGGCACCAGTGAATGAACATTTTCTTCAAATATATGAAAATATCAAGCGTTCTATGTATTGTTAATCTAACATGACGATAATTTTCGAATCCTTGAAAATTTTTATTTCATTTTATATATAGATTCTGCAAAAAAAAAATTATCTTGTTAAGAATAAAATTATAAAATCGCCGCTATCAAGTGTTCATTCACTGGCGATGAATTCATTCACTAGTGACACGTATTTAGATACGTATTGCGTGTTCACTGGGTTTTAGAAAATATTTATAGATTTTTATTACATAAAATTTTTACTTTGATTCTTTATTCAAAATTTGCCCACCGAAGTAAAGTTAGAAATTAGAATAGTACATTTCGATACTAGTATGCGTGAAAGTGATTTTATCCTCGTGTGGACGTTTTCGCCCGAGCGAAGCGAGGGTGCAAAGACCACACAAGGTTAAAATGACCTTCTCGCTCGCGTATACGACGTGTACAAAGCTTGATTTGGAGCATGCTTTTTTATTCGAGCGTGCGCGAAGTCAAGCTTTGCGCACGGAGTGTTAAAAAATAAATTTCAAAAGGATTATACTTTTAATCCATTTTGAAACCACTTAATTAAATAACAAAAGTTACAATTTCCTTATTCGTTCATTGACTGGTGAAGTCCTAAAAATCTTTCATAAATTAACGACCATCACTGTAAAAGTAGTTTTACAACCGAATCTCAATTTCCACGCCGGCCGAATTCCCGACAAGCGAGTCAACCTCGCTCTTCCTTGAAATTCACGCCGGCGCGCGCGCGCACTGGACAAAGAAATTTGTCGCCCGATTCAATTGCGCACGCGGCGTAAAGAAAAAAAGAAGGGACCGGTCGTCCGAAGCGTGTCCAATTTGCGCGCGCGACATCGGCTGTCAGTTTAACGCTCGCGCGCGCGCGCGCGCGCCGCGAGAGAGGACCGGTCGCCGAAAATGGCGCGATTAATCATCTCTTCTCCTCCGTCCTTTCTCTCTGCAGATCGCGCGAGCGAGTGAGTATATACGACCCTGCACGTGTGTACGTTATAATATATATGTGTGTACGAAGGCACGCGCCGAAGTCGCCGTCGATTATTGGATTAATAAAGATCGCTATCGTCGGGCCTTAATTGAGTTCCCCACGATCAAGCGCGCGCTTTGAGAGATTCTTTTTTTCCTCGCGCGATCAGCTCGTCGTCTCTCAATCTCATCCGCGCGAGCGTTAATTGAAGGTCCTTTATCCCCGCACGACAATGGCTGCGATCGCGGCTTGCGTAATTGCAGTGACGACGATTATCCGTTTTCAGTGTATAGTATATATATACACTGCGGATTTTGTAATGGTCTACGAACCGATCAAGCTTTTGTGTTTTGACACTGCTGTATGTATGTGCGTCAGCCGTGAGGCGAGGCGTTTACGTCATTGTTTATATAGACGGATGCAGAAGTAGGATGCTGTAGAGCAGAGCTGACGTTTGGACGATTTGTTTTTCCTTTTATTTTTTGAACGAAGAAACTTGTTGTATGTGTGTCAGTGTATTACGAAAAAAGAGATTTAGAGAGGGATTGGTTGGGATAATGCTGGGGATCATTTGCAGTATAAGGAAAATCTGTGACTTAATGTGATTACGTTATTGTTGTTCTTGACTTAATAAGCAGATTTCGGGCACGATTCATATATTAGATTGCTTCATTTTGGTGTATTATCTTATGATGACATGCTAGTCAAGAAACATAAATTAAGAAATCTTTATTAACATTTTTCTTTTATCTTCACGTAAAAAAATTACGCTAATTTTTACTATATGTTTTCAGTTAATACATATCCGAAATTCGATATAGTATTACAAATTTTTTTAGTTAAGTTTGTCATTGAAAATAAACAGCACTATATCAAACTTTATTCAAATCAACAACAACCTTTCCCCCTTCTATTTCATATATAAGCAATAAATTAGCAATACTTCGATCATCCCAAAATTAAAAAAATAAACGAATTGTTAGACCATACGCGCGTGTCCTCCTTTTTAATTGTCAGAGCGCGCACAAAGGGCCACGCAGTATATACGCGCCGCGCGCAAAAAGTGTCAGCCGAAATTTGTTGCGCTCGTAAAGCCGGCGAACGCCAATGGACATCCCAAAAAGTCTCTTTCTCTCGGTCTCTCCTTTGCGCACACGCGCGCGCAACTCCCTGGACATGCGGTCGAGCCGGTCTGTCATACATATACCCCCCCCCTGCATTCGGACACGTCTCTTCCTCTCTCCCACCCTTCCACTCGCGCATATTAAATAATGCCTCTCACACGCGCGCGCGCCGCGTTACGTGGATAATCTCGGATCTCTTCCGTCCGTATAAGGATCATCGAGACAGAGGCGCGCGATAAGGCGCGCAAATTTCGCGTGAAATTTCGAGAGATGCATCGCTGAGTGACCTAATTTGAACGCGGCCTCGCGTTACATTTAAATCGCATTATATGGGTATGGGAAAGGGAGGGAGAGAGTTTGATGTATGTATGAGCGCGCGTGCATGCGCCGTGGGCGAGCGCAGTGTGATGCGTGGAGTTCGTTTTTTAAGTAGCTTTTTCGATTCGGTTTAAGTGCGCGCAGGCGGGTGATGTAGCGAGATTATTGAAAATTATATGTATAAAAAGGGATGGGTGGCCGAAGTGGTAAGCTTGAGGTATGGTTTTGTAAATGGACGCGATTCGTCTTTCTTTATCAACGCGAGAGTACGTAATAAGTTGAGGAAAAATGTTTATTGATAAAAACATTTTTTTGAATGGATTTTATTGAATGTTGGTGAAATTTACTTTGGTATGTTTTGATTATTTGTAGTGAATTAATTAAATTCGATAAAAAACGTTTTTCATTATAAAAAAATTGGACAAATTCTTATTACGTTATATAATTTTTTAGCCAGGAAAATTCCATGTCACCAATGATATTATAGGTACAAGAAACCATGAATAATAAATTTAAGTCATTGCCGTATTTGGAATAATAAATTTCTATAGACGCTCATGTGGAACCCTTTTACCCCTGAAGAATCGTATATAATATAAGCAACTTGTATAAGTTATGGTAAATTATGATTCGCAAACTTCGGTACACAATTTATTACATATCGATACATTAAAATACTTGGACGAAAACCAAAGTGTTTCATGGAATCGAATCGGTATACATGAGAGGAATTCCATGTTTCGTGAAATATCGATATTCATTATTAATATTCGTGTACCTAATCCCCAAAATAACGATCGAATGATTTGAGACAAATTATCCCACCTTCGTACAATACAATCTATTATGTAGAGAAAAATATGAGATTCTGAGTCAATTTGAAAGACATAAATTTCAAAATTACCATAGAAATTGTGTCTGTGATCTTCAACTCGTTAATCATAATATAATCATCGGCTCAGACTGTATTGCGAATTAATGAGGTTAAGTTTCGGGTTCATCGAATTCTTCGATATGCTATAGCGATACACAAAAATTTAGTCACTCAAATGTATACTTATCAAAACCTTAATTTAAATTTTTATTTAATAAGAAAGACTTATAAAATCGAATTCATCTCATAAAATGTATAACAATTATCTATAAAGGTTTTGTGTAAACATTCAATACTCCTCATGCCATTAGTGAATAAATTTTCATATTTTTAAAGAAAAAATTCAGACCTAAGACACTATACCTATAAAATATTAAAATTATGGATAAGAAATTTTTATGTAACTATATTATGACGCTATTTAATAAATTAATTTATCCATGCGAACTCTAATTTATAAACCGCGTTTTTAACCTAATGAAGAAATTTTATTTTCATCTCTTCTTTTCGATTTGCAAGATACTACTTTACCATAAAAAATCAATCGCCCCGCATAACAACGCAAATTCTCATCAACATCTTATCGCATACCTTCATGTAGCCCTCAACGTCGAAATCAGGTCCGGTTCCCGATCCCGTACACTGCGTACCTTCGCCGCTCCTTTAATGATAGACCGGAACGCACGCGCGGCAATTTTGCGAAAGAGGCCCGCCGCGTACGCGTATATGTACCTCCTTTACATGCCCGACGGAGATTTTTCTCACTCAATCGGAATAATTTAGCGCTCGCTACACAACCCCGGATTTTGCATGCAACCGCCAAAAGGAGAGATACCTATAGGTCTTTTGATCCTTTTTTCCCGTCAGAGCGATTACTTTGCGCTGTAATTTGGCCGCGGCGGCGGGTTAGACCAGAGCATGTGCGCAAGGAAAGGGAATTTACGAGGCGGCGCATGCGAGCTTTGCATTATTTAACGCGCACGCCGGACTTGGAGGTATGTAGATTATACGCGCGCGCGCGCTGCGTTGATGAAGTCGTGTAATGAAGTTTTCGTGAATGAGAATTTGAATAGAATTTTAAATGAGGGTGCAATAGTTACTTTAAAGTGCTTATTCTCATGATGTGAAATTCAATTGAGAAATATAGAAATATATTTTGTACATTCAAAGTATCACGTAGATGACTTTTCAAAAAAAGTTCCATTGATTCACTGTGAAACCACTAAGCATACATCTTATTACAAAGATAATTTTGTTAAAATTTTGGAATTAGATTTATCAGTGTTCTTATTTAGTTATAATTGCTCAATTATAATTATAAAAGTATACTTCTGTTGAATCTTTTGTTTAAGTATACACAATCTAAGTATATTTAATAAATTGCGCGCAGTTTTTGTGCGAGTCCAAAGACCCCATAGCCTTGAAAATTATCATTTCAAAGTAAGCGAATGACCGACCCCTTTTGCGTCAGTGACCCATATCCGTTATCTTCGAAAAAAAATGATCGTACAAAATTTTTTAAAAGAGTATATGCCCCTCGACAAGCGGAACAAGGAAACTCATCATCGTGCATTACGCGCGGCACGAAAAAAAGGAGAGAGAAAACCCCCAAGCAGGCAGCACACACACACCATACGCGCGAAATAAAGGTCGGACTCTTACAATGCGCGTGGGCGGTTTTTCGAAGGCACGATCAAGAGAGAGAGAGAGAAAAAGAGAGAGAGGGAAAGAAGAGAGAGAGAGAGACAGCTCTGTTGTACACACGTGACCTCGGATGAACTCGTGAACTCCTCGTGTGCTCGCGCGCGCGCGCGTGAATACGTGTGTATATACACTCATATACAGACACGCAGGCAGCCGGCGCGTGCCTCGGACCTTCGTCACACTCGTTCAAGAAGGAGGAGGAGGAGTACACAATGACGGCCGTGTGCGTTTCGGACCTTTTTTTGTTTTTTTTTTCTCTCTTCATTCCCCCTCATTTCAGGTTATCATTCCAGCGCGGCATGTAAATTCGAGCCACCCGCGCGCTACACGAACGGCTCGCGTCTACATCTCTCGACGGCGGCGATGACCGCTCGAGTTAATATAAAGTCACGGATGAATTGATTTCAAGTCAATTTCTCGTAGTCGATAGGACTCGGAGCCGTAATTGAGTTTGGGAGTGGGAGACGATGATGCCGCCAGCTTGAGGTTTTGCTTCCTCTTAGAGGAAACTTTGTGACAGGTAGTACTAAAAAAATTTTCTGAATAAATACGTTAGGAATGTTGTTTAGCAAATTTGGAATCGAAATACACTATATTTAGAAAATGTCCGTATGGATGTGTATGTGTGTGTGTGCGTGTGTGTGTGTG
>JAPYZP010008084.1:0-14088 GCA_030522985.1 Torymus sinensis
ACAATGTTCTTCACAATGACAACGCACGTTAATCATTTCCCAATACGCGGCAATTACGTGTGCAATCGTTTCCGCGAAAATAGCAGCGCGCGCGGGAAGTGTCGTGTAGCGCTTCATTGTTGCGCCATACTCGCCCGCATTCGCGCTCCTCTGTAATAATACACTTTTTGCACGCGCGGCGAGCTTCACCTCCGACATATCAATCATCAGCGGAAATGGCGACGGCGGCCCGCAACAATTAGAATCATCCGCTCTCTCCCTCTCCCTCCCTTGCTTTCGCAAGTGCGAACTCTCGCTCGCTCGCTCTCGTATATTATATACGCGCGCGGCGCTCTGTGTATACGCACATACACACATATATATACATATAGGTACACACATTCTCGGGATGCGAGGCGGAGGGCACGCGTGGCGCGCTACCGATGCAGGACCTGCATTTCTTATGGCCGCGTAATTAACATTGCTAATTGCGCGCGCTGCGTGCGCGGTGCGTTGACTGTACGCGCGTATTTGCCCCGGGCACACATGGATGTATAATCCTTTTTAGGTGCGAGCGATGGCTGTATTTTGGGATTCGCGGTATAGAGTTGGAGAAGAGGTTATTTGCAGGGTTCGCTGCTTTTTAAGCTTTATATATATAGGGTTGTTTGAAAGTTAGCGTGGAGAGTTTACCATTTAATTTCTGGTTCAATGTGTGAGGTAGAGGCTACAAGTAGAGGTTTAAACTTTGATGTGATACAAGCGTATAAATACATTTGATAGAGCAGTTACTCATTTAATTGTTCAATGAATTGATTCATAAATACATTATATTTATAGCTTAGAATAGTTAAAAGTAAATACATTTTTAAGCGTATTTCATTGGCATGCATGGATTTATAGAGAAAGTGATAATGAAATTTGCGTCAAATGATCAACGAAAGAGGATTCTGGATTGTTTCATACATTTATAAGTATATGAATTAAGAAACAAATCTTTACAACATTTATTGTTTATAATTTCTTGAATACTATGGCGAATGTCTGTTTCTACCCGATAAACCAATTGTGCACGCTCTTTTATATAAAATCTGCGAATTTTACCATAACGTTCACGGAAAAAATTACCATCTGCTCCTCTATATACCTAATTACTCTCTGTTCAGCCGTTTCAACACGATGGTACTATAGTTTTCCAAATACTTTTATAAAATTTTCTCGGTTGAGAAAGAGAAATTAATATCAGACGAATAGTCGTCCAACAATCATTTATACATTTCCACCTGCTGTGACAGTCAATCAAACGACAACGAACCGCGTTTACCCATATATATGGGTTCAGCAAGCACCCAATCAGCACAGTTTCCTGTTGCCCCTATACGTCTCAATTCCGACCTAATCGTAACGTACGTGCGAAAAAAGCAGCGTGTCACTCTTGAGCTCCGTCGCACACATCGACGACTGATTTACGTCGTCGCATCCGCGCTAAAGCTCTCCGCAGCGGGCAAATTGCTCAATTTCTCGACGCCTTTTATATATATGTATATACGTCGTCTGACGGCTGCGCGGCCCGCAATGAAGTAAGAGTCTCTCCGCGCCTCGCGCGACTTGCGGATTTCGATCACGCGTGCCGGGTGTCGGAACGACAGGTGCCGTCTGCATACAAAACTTTATCTGCCGTGCGCGCGCGCTTCTTATAGGCGTGCGGCCGCGCGCCGCGGTCATTATACTCGTGTCCATTGGAAACAAAGTGCTCAGCCGCGTAACCGCGAAAGGCGGTTTTTTAAGGAGGGAGGGTGGGTTGAATGCGTCCTTCTGGATACAAGAAGGTATTTGGGCTAGTAATGGTTAATACGTACGGTAGGTAGAATACCAAGAAAAAAGCGAAACGCAAATTTATGAATTTATGCACGTTAAAAAAATCGTTTTCTTTTTCCACTAAGTTTTTCGACTTTTTTTTTAACAAATTTCTTTTGACAAACAGACGTAAGTCGACGAACTGGTGAAACTCTTTTGTCACGTTTTTCGTATCGATTTATTTCTTTTTTTTTTTTTTTTCAAGAAAAGAATTTTCAAGAATGAAATACTTAACGAAAAAGGATTTGCTAACCTTTTGACCCTTCTTGAAAATATTTCTACTTTGTTTTCCTTGTTTACGCTCTCAAAACCAAAACCATGCCAGGTATAAAACGTCTTATTTTTATGTTGAAGTCCCACATACCCTTTGGTACCATAAGCTTTCTTCTAAAATATTTTCAAACATATTTTTAGGACAGCAAAAAATATGGAAATGATCTTTTTCGTTTTACGCGAGCGAAATGAATAAAATCCTACTTCCTTTACAAACAACCAGAAGACATTTTATTAAACTCTCTTCTATGTATATCAAATCTTGTATGCATTTATTTCATATTTTTCCATTTAAAATAGCCTATAAAACTTTGCGAGAAACAAACGCAAGACCTTTTAAAGTTTGAAGGTACATTTATTAATGTTTACAGTTGCTATCATTGTTTATGCATAGTTCATACAAATATATACTAATACACGTTATTATAATATACCTTTACGTTTCTCGAGATCGACTCGTCGTCTTATCAATACAGAGTTACTGATAGATATTTATAAACGAATGGGCAAACAATAAAAAAGTTCCTCGCGAACAAACGCGAACGTTCCTATACGTCGATATCACCGAGGCTTCCAGCACGCGCTCGCGTGGTCGGTCGAAATGAGAATTTTAACACTTGCGCGCAACTTGGCGCGAGCAATTGTGAATTCGCAATGCGCGCGCAGCCGAACGTTTTACGTACAGTTATGGAACTGCCACATTCGCGCGGCCATTATCCCGGAAATGCTTTCTTCATATCCGACCCGCTGCGATCGGCAACTTCGAATTTTCTCCAGGCGCGCGCGCACACACACATGCGCATATATACGTGCGCCCGCGCGCCCATTTTATTGTTCATTTTTATAGCGCGCGGCGGATTTTACGAGCCCGGCATATGCCTCCTCGCGTTTTAGGTTTGTAAAATAAATGAAAAGGCTCTTTGCCACTATAACGACGTGATTTTATTTCTATGGGAATTTCATATTACGATATTGATAATGTGTGATTTATGACCTTAAGATTATGTGTTTCTAAAGTACTTGTTTTTTTATTTCTGTTCGCAGGTAAGGCATTTATTCATTTCAACAGTATTATAGAGAAAACCTCGAGTTGTCGTAAAAAACTTTGGAATTGTAAGTAAATATTTGATGTTCATAATATTAATAAAATGAGAATATGGAAAATTAAAATACTGCTTACTATACTGACAAAGCCGGCTTTATATTAAAAATAGATCTGTTTTACTTTCGAAGAACTTCTCATTATAGGGATGAACAAGAAATCATTTAGAGTAGAGAAGAGAAATTTATGGTACAATCGACCTGGTACATATTTATTTTTCTAATGAAAAGAAAAATAATATTTCCTAAGAAAAATTAAAAAAAAAAGTTTAGTGAAAAAGGAACTACAAGTATAATGACACTATATTACAGAAGAATTTTATGACTTTTCTTCAATTTTACCCTACAAAATTCATAACCCTTGCACAGAATGAAAAAGAAAAACCATCCCCACGGAAACTTTCGAAGAAGATTCTGACGCTTGACACAGGGCCACGAAATGCACGCGCAGCGAGAACGAACGCAGGGACTCAGTATATAATATATAGGCCAGGCGTCTCGTACGTCGCCTCGCATCTCCCGCTCGTGATAATAAATCGACGCCGCGCGCGGAAAACAAAATAAGTAAGTTCCCGAGTGAGCGTGGGTACTATATGAAGTGCCGTTGCTCCGGAATTTAGAAATGCATTTTCTCGCGGGGGCGGATGTGACGAGCGTTAAAGCTCACCCCCTCGGTGCGCCGCGTTGCGAATAAAATCTCGCGATCCGAGAGAGAGAGGGAGGGAAAAGAGTGGCGGAATCCCCCTTCCATCTCTCTCCCTCTCTAGCTCGAGAGTCGAGTGTCGCCCGTATATCTATTTTCCAAGTTCGATCGTAAAAGCGTATACGTCGCAAAATTTTTATCGCGAGCTATGGCGCCGCCCGCGGAGCCCGGAAAGTAAACCGTGCGGAATCGTCGAGTGCTCTCGTTCGTTCGTTCATTCGCTCGCTCGCTCACGACGCAGGTCTGCGACTGCTCTAGCCTTTGCAGATGTGAATTTGTGCTCCTGTATGGTATTTATAATATGTACCTATGCTTTTTTAATAACATAAAAATATACTTCGTTTTCTTTGAACCAATAAATAATGTATTCTAGTAATTTTAGCGTATTTATAAAAGAGATATATATTACGCATAAATTATCACCGATAGTTTTATTGCTTATATTTTATTAATGAGAAATGAGTCTATGTTTTGACGATTTTATTTTTTATCAACAACGTAAATAATGTGAATCTTGACATGTATATGAAATGAATTATTTAAGGGAGTTCTATACCTAAGTCAATAATTAATCAGAATGTAATGAAAGTTGGCATATAACGAGATAATATCATTATTAAGTTGCTATTAAAATTTTAGAAAGGCACATGGCATGGGAGAAAAGATATTCAAGAATTTCTTTTATCAAATTTAACACGGCGTCTTATGGGTAATTTCACATTAGACTGTAATAATTGATCAGATGTATCTGACATTTTTTTAACTTGTAAATGAATGCTGTACGTAAACATATGTAGCTTTCAAAAGTGTTTTCATGGCTTAGAAGACTAGCAATAAATTAATTTGTTGAAGCAAAACGCATGTTTGATAAGCCGATCGCCATGACTTATAAAATCTGACAACAACGCGTACCGACCTGTAAACAGAGCGCGGCCAGGGCGCAGAATTCAAAACAATCACTATTGAAACGACACGGCACGCAATACGTACAGGACACAAGCAGCTTTGCTTTTGCGCGTCGAAGTTTGTGTTATTAGTTATCAACATTTATTATATGTAAAATTATTAACTTTTTACAGATTATTAGCATTAGTTTTGAATTTTACGGCTTTATGGCCATAACCTTAAGCGGGAGCGTTGTTGCCAAGCCTACTTTTCAACTGCACTAGTCAATCAGAAGCTAAGCAGTTGCTATTTTGACCAATAATGTTAATGGATAGAACTCCCTTAAACCAATTCCATTATTTCTGGGCCAATTTATATTTATAAAATATACAAGGATATCTGAAGTATTTATATCTCCATTATCAGCCACTAAAAGATTTGGGGCAACTATATGGTATTCAAAGTATGATTACCCAACCTCAGTGGGTTATAAGTTACAACAAGCTCAACAACTTATGTTCAAGTCTACTTTGAACTACTTGACTAAGAGGCTAAGTTAATTTTGTAAACGCTACAAGAGCCTACGGCGATAAATCTTCTAAACTTGAACCACTTAGAAGACTTCTATAGAATCATTTAAACGTTTATTACTTTTTGCCAAAAAATAGATCCAAAATAATAAGAAGTATTTTATAGAGAATATATATCCTTTCATGCATATAAGGAATTTAGCAATCCTGCTAAAGAAAAGTATTTTAATTAGTTGCGAAGGACACTGGATTAAAATCGAAAATCAGATTTTAAAAATTTAAAATAATGGATTCAATATGGCGGACCATTTGTCGCAAAATTGAGGATTAAATGAATTCTTTTCTTTTTCGGGAATTTATAAATATCTATAAAAAAAAGACTATATATCTAAAAAAAACCTTGATATTTTACGTCATAATGATATCCAAAGTTTAATACTCATTGGACCATTATAAAGTATCTTCTATCGCATCTTTTCTACAAAAATTAATTAGAGTTTCCATTTTTATATACATTGGCACATCGTACAGGTACAGTGGGAATAAAAGGTCTAATTATATTTTTTCTTTTTTTTTCATAAGAAATATACATTGCTACAGCATTAAATGTATAATTTCACTGAGACTTTGTAATGTATATCACGCTCCGTCGACAGAGCAAAGCGTTTTAATTACGCTTTCACCGCAAAGAAAAAAAAAAATTCAAAATAAAACAAACACTACCTACACCTATCCCGGAGTAAGAGAGACGACTGCATTCGTAAACGGCTGCGATGTACAGCATGTAGAGGAGCAGCAACACGAGGCAGCTCGCTTTGACGTCTTTTAAACTTTTCCTGACTGCGAAGTTTCAAATTAATTTCCCGCGGCTATGTCTCTCTCTCTCTCCTCTCTCTCCTCTCTCTCTTTAGTTCTCTCTCCCCCTACCTCCCTCTCCCTCACTCTCTCTCCTCTGCATATCCGGGACTCGATGTCGATCTCATTTAAAATTTCATTAAGAGAAGCGAAACTCCCTCTCGCGGAGATCTTCATCTCGAACCACGGCGCTGCTCAAGCCTAAACAACTTTGCTGTCGCTCGAGCGCTGACTACGAACTTTCGTCGTTTCCTTCCTGTCGCGCACTTCTTCTGTTTTCCCGTTTCTTTTTTTTTTTTTATTTTGTTGTGGACCGCGTTGCGTGCATCCTCCAGTACGAGCCGCAGCTTTGAGGTCGGATAATAAAACGATAAAGGGACTGTGCTGAGACGCATGCGAATGCCTGGTGATGTTGAGTAGAGACCAAATGTACCTGCAGTCTTGCGTTAGCTGGCTTTTGGTTTTCGGTTTGTTCTAGTGGCTTTTTTTTGCCTTTGTACTATTGTATTTTATTAGCAATAAAAGTCTTGCAAAAAGAAGTTTAAAGTCAGCAAATTTTTTTGTTAACTTTTTTTATTATACATGTTTACGAGTTCTCATGCAAAGTAAAAGATAAAATTATCGGGTTGATTGATACTTATTCAATAGTGCAAGGTTGTATAAAAAAATCCTTCAATAATTAACTTACGTTTGAAGTTCATTAATGCTAGAAATATAAATTAAGTAGTCTACCAGGTTTAATCGATAAGTTTGTAAATAAATGTTTTAAATTTATATATATTATTTTATTTTCTCTTTTATTAATTGGTTTTCTGAAGAAAAAAAATTATCTTATCTGTTCACGGTTCTTTAATATGTGAAAACTCTTATTTGGAGCAAACTCGTTCTCTATAACTATTTTAAACATAGTCGAAACATTGGAAATGCTCAGAGTTGACGTGACTCCCATTTTCTGCTGACAAAACTGTCAATTAAGTGTAAACTACAAAACAATTATATGTATTTAGTAACGTCTTTTTTTATTGAATGCTAAATTTTATAGTTTTCGAACATTAATTTAGATAAACAGTTCTTGTTAAACACAATCATTATAATAGTATTTTTAATATAATCTCCGAAAAACACAAATTGGAGATCCATCAAATCCTCTTATATTTGTGTCGTAAATAAAACCGGTTGCAGACTTCTTAAATCCATTCGAACATCCTTTAAACGTTCGCTTATAATTCCAGTTGAGATAATATAAATTATAAATGCGTGAATTTCGGTTACTTTTATAGCTTGCAAATTTTTCGGATAGTTATCGGTTCAAGTCACCTTTTCTCGTGTTAATAATTAATCTCGCACGGTGTCACACCGCACCATAAATTTAAAAAATAGCTAATAAAATTACTTTATCAGATGTTCTCTCGGTTCTCACGATAAGAATATTTTAAGATTTTCGTATAATTATTTTCTATCTTTTTTATATTTAATTTTAAGTTTTAAATTAAATTCGTTTATATAGTAATCTATTTTTGAAGAATCGAAATGTAATTATAGTAACCTTATATCAGTTTTCAATAATAACTGGAATGATTTTTAATGTATTTAAAACGTTAACTTCTACTATACTCGTAACTTCTTTTAGAATACTATTTTAAATATTTATTTAATTGTATGATTAAAAACCCAACTTTTTCAAAAATATCAGCAATTATTTTCTCAACTCTCAATAAATTTAAAAATTGTGGGGTTATACTACAACGAAGGATCTTCCTAACAATAGAAGGACGTGAATAGTAAATTCATGAACGAAATTACCCCGACTCCGCGACTTGATAGACTTGGCTAAACGTGTCCACGCCCGTTTCACGGCGGTCATCTCTTCTTTTCCCACGTCCCTCCGATACTCCTCGCCTAAGGATCACGTATATAGCAGCAACGCCTCGCCTCTTTCCTCTTCTTATACTCTCCTGGCCTGGGGCCATTCGTCCCATCCGCGCATGTGTGGGTGACGCAGCCGCGGCCCGGGGTCTAATTTGGGATTCCGTCTGGCTTTACGCTCGCGCGCGCTATCTCGTATCCCCTTGGGCCGACATCACCCGCGCATTTTCGCCAAATGAGATTCGAGACAATGAGAGGGAAAGAGAGAAAGAGAGATTTCGGCACACATGAAAAGACCTTAATTAGGCTCGCGGGAGAAAGGAGCGCGGCATAGAAACAGACACACAGGGAGAGAGAGAGAGAGCCTTTGCCGGGCCGAGTGTCGTCATTTCCTTCGTCCTCGCAACTTGCTGTCTTTCGCAACGGGTGAACCTTTTCTCAAGGCTTTCTCTCTTCCACCTCTCGCGTTCGCCGCCGCGAAATTACTGCTGCCTGCGCGGCGTGCCGTCGATATTTCACCGCGCGCGGCGACTTTGTTGCGCGCATCCGCGAGTTACTCGCTGCTGCTGACGAACTTTTCCTTCAACCCCGCCATGGAACTTTTAAGCCCGCGCGCGCAGAGCCCACGGAGAATATCGATCAATCGATTGCTCGTAAATTAAGTTTAATTTCCGGCCCATCGATACGGCACTATATACTTGCTCTATCTCCCTCTCTTTACGGCTGCAAATGACGCGAGCCTATTTGCCGCGCATTAGCTGGGATATTTATAGCCGAAGCGTGTTATATGTAGGCCGATCTCGGTTTTACATGCATTGTAAAGCAGAGAGATACGCTCGTTGGGCGAATTTACATTATTTTCGTTAAAGCTTCTTGGTGCAGTTAATTCAGGGGCTGCGGCGAAATCGATAGCTGCGTTGATAAAGCTGAATCGATAAACTTGCATTAACATAAACATTGTCATGTAAATAAATCTACTGAATAATTTGTATCTTTTATTAGTTGATCAATTTCGTTGAATTTTATCCTCAATTTTTAATGATCAGAATTAGCTTATCGAGTTATTAAATAGTTTATCTGGTTAATGAATAAATAATATGTATAACGATCAACAATAATATTGGCAATCAAATAGTCCCGTGTAAACTCCTATTACAGAGCCTTCGACCGAAACGAAACGCAATGAAAACAAGAGATAAAAGGAAGAAAAAAGAACTGTAGCAGCAGCAGCATCATGACGCATTTACAGCTCTTCAGAAATCCCGACGTGTATATATAATATAACGACCGTTACGCTCGTCATAAAGGAACAATTTCGCGGTCGAGGGGGCTTATATCGGGAATCTATTTGTCCGATCCCTTTCGCGAGAATGTGCTGACACGCCTCCCTCCCATCATCCAGCCCAAGGCTTCTCATTAGCACGGAAATAAAAGCAGCAGCAGCGGTAGCGTCTCGGGGGCCCGAGCAACAAAAAGAGGCGAGCCATTTCTTCGGTCCCAATCCGGCCGGTCAATCGGTCCTGGCGCGCGCGTCAATTTCCTGTCGAAAATTAGCAGCGAGAGAGAGAGCGAGCGGCGCATGTATAGCCTTCGGAAACGAATTTCGCGAACGTCTCGACGATCGACAGTCGAATGGGACGAGGTAAGGAGCCTGCCAGAGTGGCAATTTCAGTACTGAGCTCTATCTTAGAATGACTCAAAGTTGATATTGAATGTTCCATTTTAAGAGTTTTGCCACACACGGATGAAGAATGGGAAAAAGAAAATTGGTTTCTCTGTTACGTACATACAACTCTGATATAAGAGCATTTTAAAAATCAATTTTGTTTACACTGTGAAAAAAAAATTTATGTGTTCATAAAAATCTTACTTGTTTCAACAAAAATTTAGTTAAAACCAGTAATATTTACTTGAAACAAAGTACGATTTCTTTGAAAATACAACATTCTTTTTTCAGTGTATAAAAAATATCGTCTCAACAGATCATTTTACTTAGTAAATATCTCAGGTAAAGTCCGAGTTTATTGAATCTCAACATATGACAACGATATTCACTGCCAAAGTGCAAATCTTGAGAAAATCCTCTTCCAACATTCCACATTGGAAAATCGAATGAACCCCCCGCGCGCATCTCGGCAAGCATTCCGCCCTCGCGCTCTAGAGCATAAAATCGATCAGGCCGCCGGGTGTGGAATAAGCTCGTCGTCACACAGTCTTGAACATGCGTGGAAACCAAATCCCCGGCGGGTATCGCGGAGGTTTCGGAACCGTGGACGACTAAGGAGTTTAGAGTAACCATGACGACTTTGGCCATTCCCCGGGCGCCGCTGTCCAGATGCACTGCGTGCGTTAGCTATAGCGGTATACTCTTACTATACAGAGAGAGAGCGCGAGTAGCAACTCGAAATTCCTGCGGGGAGAGCCGCGAGTTACACGCAACTTTGCGCGACCGGTGCAAATGCGAACGCTAACTGCATTTGATTGGCGATGTATACGGGCCGCGGGAGATGGAGTACGTGTTGAGCGCGAGAACGGCAAAGGGAGGTGAGCGTGCCTCGACGACGAGACAATGTGGGTGGCGGAGGTATAATGGAGTATTCTCGCGAGATCCTGCTGAAGGGGGATACGTAAGGGTGTCGACTTTTTCTTACTTTCGGGGTTGATGGAAAAGTTTAGTTTAGAAGAAGAGATATAGAGGCTAGCTTGGATATTAACTTTAGAAGCTTATAGGCTGAGTTTATTATAGAAGCTTTTAGCAGTTTTTTTTTTAAATTCAAAATATATTCCGTAATCCGTCAAGTGGATTATTTTATTGATTCGACGGAATTTTACTTATTTTAAATTCCGAACGTTCGTAATGAACGAAATATATCAACTTAGAGTTATTTCTAATTTTGGTTAGAATTCGTCGGAATGGTTTTACTGGTGACTGTAAGTAAGAATAAAAAGTGAATATACGCAGTTATTGTTACTTTTTACATGTATTCAGTAGCCAAATCCGGTTAAATCTGAAAATGACAAAAATATATAATTCCCTGTGAACGTTCGAAATATCGCGTACCTTTGAAACGTCGAATCATATTTTTAAATGATATATTAGTTATATCAACCCGAATGGGTACAGCAATTTTTAAAGTTATACAAAATCGCTACAGGCAAGTTCAATATTTGCATTGGTAATGGATTTTTCCACTCTGCGCGCTCATAAACAAACATTCATGCGCGCGAGTCGAAAGAGCAATGACCATTTGCTCGCAAACGTTAGTCAGGATGTATGTATATATATGACGCGCTTTGCGAGTGGCCCTCTCTTATGTACATCGAAACACGCGGCGCGAATATGCGTTTATAGTTCAATCTCTATTCAAGCCCCGGACGCACGAGCTTTGCCGAAATTCAACGCGCTCTCGCATCACTCATATTTACCAGTGGTTCGTTAAACGCAAAGTCTAAGCGCATCAAGCCCCGCCGCTACGGTTTTTCGCGGCTTTTCATTGCATTTTGCATTTTCACGGCTTTTGTGCGCGGCATCAGTGAGCATAATTTTTGTACGGAATTTCTCGCGCAGCGAGAGGAATTTACGCGGTTAAGAGCGCCCGGATATTATTCAGCGCGTTTTACGTGATTATCGCGCGTCAATGATATTTCCGCAATTACATGCTAGTTATTCCATCCGCATGCTCGGCCGCTATTTTATTATTCCGCTGGTATAAATAAAACTGGGTGGTTACGATGAGCGGTAAGCAAATTCTTTTGTAGTATTAAATTATATAAAAATAAAAGAGTCTCTGCGTAAGAATAATAAATACGAGTGTATAATAATAATTCATATATATATATTATAAAATTTTTCCAATTCCATCATTCGGCATGCAGAATAATGAATCGAATCGATTGAGATATTAAAGAAATATAATTTGTTTTAATGAAAAGTGTCTTAAATGTACAATAATTGGAGTTTTTAATGAATTATAATAAATTTTACACGCAATAAATTCGAAAGTTATATTTCCAGTAAAAAAAATTTTTTTATTATACTATCATGACAGTATATTAACGCTGTTACATGAGTATAAGTATCGACAACGATTGCCCTCAAATCACAATCATTACAATATATCGTTTTTTTTTTACTGCGCCGAGTACGGTACAATTTACTGCTGCGCCGCCGTAAAAGCTGCTAGCAGAATGCCATTATTCCGGCGTAGTCGTAGGTGTGATAATTTTTACCCCCATTTTCACGAGAATTTTCAATGCGACATGTCATTCTCGCACTATACAAATGTTCAGTTTTGTTCACTTATCTCCTGATTTGATATAATTCAAGTCGCTCGTTTTAACTGCAACTACTACGACGTGTATGTGAGGCGTGTGTGAAGCTGCCAACTAAGAATATTTTCCACTTTGTACACGCATTTGCAGAAACCGCGAGTTTTCCAGACGGTCGTCTCAGCGTGTGTAAGGGCTCAAAGTTTGCACCAATTGATAGAAAAAACAGTATACGATACTCATGCACTACATACGCGTGTACTCATACTTGCTTCACTCGGGCGCCAAACTTCGCTGGTGCAGTAATCACCTACTTTGCGCACTCGTATCGCAATGAACTATTTCATTCTTATCAGCGCGACCATTAAAGCCACAAATCGCGCACATAACGAGGGGGAATGTCTCACGTATGCCCGCACAGCGCGGCAAAAAAGCCCGATGCTCAGCGATATTTTCCTGTCCGCGCGTCCTGGAAATTCACAGAGGCGGTGGAGAGTCGCGCCGGGTAATTAATGTTTAGAGCCACCAATGAATTTCCCCGAGCGCTGCGCGCGTCTCCTCCTCCCCTTGGGAATTGTACGTATATATCAACTTTGATGCAGGGTTCGGAGTTTCGCTGTTCGAGCGGTGGGTTTTATCGTTAGTTGCCGTATTACCTCGTGGTCTTCGCTCTTCACCGAGAACGGTTATATATATCGTTCTCCGTGGAGGATTGAATGTGAGACGGTGTTATGAGATTTTTCTGGAACTTTGTAAAATTATGTTCTATATCGAGAATCAGGTGATAAGAATGATGATGAAAATAATAACTTGAAAAATTACTTCCTTTGTTTTGACAGCTTCTTGGTTTATCCAGGAATTTAGTTAGGATGATGTGCTTAAGAAATTTTCGAATACGAAAATCGTATATGTCATGTATGTATGGAAATAGTTATAGTTAATTAAAATTTTTCCATCTATACTTTATTTCAAAATCGATACTTTTGCAACATGCTTATAATACGTCCCATGGACTTATGATAGTATATTCATACCTATACATTACCTGGGGTAATGGAAAATCACGATTGCTGAAAGTTACATGTACGTTCGGTCACTCATTCAAATTCCGTCCGTACGCAGTGCTTCTCTACTCCGGTGATTGGCCGACAAGTAGTTTCGCTACCCTGTACCAAGATAAGGCGGTTTTACAGCTATTAAAGTTTTTCACTTCCGTTAGTGCTTGAAAAATCACTCCAATAACATTTTCAATTTATAACGTCGGAATATCTAAATTTTTAAATACCCAACTATGTACGGCATACAAATGAGGTTCCTTAACAACGAGTTATTCGTCCGATCGGAAAGTTTTCTACCAGACCATTCGAAACCCTGCCTTTCAATACACCTTCACCTCACGGCTTCTCTCCATGCAGACGAAACTTCAGAAAGCCCTGGCTATCAATCCCGCGTCCAACCGCAGCACGCTTTTGCACACAAAACCACTTGGCTAAACGCGTCCACTAGCGTATCGCTTTCGCAACGTATTATCCCTGCGCTTCCGGCAGCGCTGTACTATACCGCGAAGAAAAGTCGGTGAATGGCAACCGTCACTGTGCTAATACTCGATCTGGCGATACGCGCGCGGTCGAGTGCGAAAAGCTCGCGAAGCCGCCCCCGAGACGGAAAAGGTTATACACTGAGAAAAGATTAATACAAAAATTATAAGAACTCCCAATAAAAATTACCCTACTGCGCACGGAAACCGACCACAGACTGTCACAAGTGACC
>JAPYZP010008101.1:0-11378 GCA_030522985.1 Torymus sinensis
CTCTCTCTCTCTCTCTCTCTCTCTCTCTCTCTCTCTCTCTCTCTCTCTCTCTCTCTCTCTCTCTCTCTCTCTCTCTCTCTCTGCTGCTCTCTCCCTCCGAAATGCTCTCTTGAAGTAAAAAGAGCCGCGTGCGTTGGAACGAAGTGAAGAAGACAGAGGGAGAGAGGATAGCGATAGCGTGCAAGTTCATTACCGGAGCAATCGAGAGAGACTTTCAGTGGTAACGTGGCGATGGGGTTGAAGTTTCTGTGAAGTTCACGTGGAGATTTTTGGAGGTGGATAGAAAGGAACTGTTTCCTGTTCAGTGAATACTTTTTGAAGTAAATTTTAGTTGCAAGATGAGAAGAAATGTTTCGAAAAAAAATTGAATTTCATTGATACCTGATATTTGTCGATAACGATGCTATTGTTAACTAAGAAATGAGCTTAAATTATAAAATAGTAATCTAGATATTAACCCTCTAACAAACACAAAATCTACTTTTGACTAGTAATCTAGATATTAACCCTCTAACAAACACAAAATCTACTTTTGACTTAAAATTCCGTGAAATATTGATCTGCTTTGAAATGATTTATCAAACGGTTTGCATGGCGAAAATTTGCATGCGTACCGTAGTTCTTGCATGCAATTTTTTTTTATCAGACCACAAAAAATCAAATGAAAAGCAGTGACCAGTAAAAATTCATTTAGAGTTTGCATTGATCAATTATAAAGCTATCGAATTTGCATTCATGGTCCAGAAAAAACGTAAGTGCATTCAATTTTTTTTGTAAATATGGCGATTCTCCAGTTGAATTGTTGAATTATTATCAATTCAATGAGTAAATACAACAATATGTCGTAATATTTTTCATAGGAAATAAGTAGAATTTTAATATCATGATGGGTACAGTTTTTAGTTATCAGTCCCAAATTCCATATCCATTCTCGCTTTAAACTATTTTACCAGTAAAGTAAACTATTTCAGTGACCACAATTTCACTATTAAAACCACTTTTCAAGAATTTACTAAAATTCACGAAAATCCACTTAAAATCCACCACTACTTTGTCATTTTCCATAATTCTCACTTCCACGCGCGCGCGCGCTCGCTTGGCCATCAGGCTAAACGGCGGAAGGAACATCAGCGTCGCGTAAAAGCTTTTGAAAAATTACGCGCTCCGAAGCACCGCGACTACACACGTACATATACTTCTGGACCGACAGACAGACAGACTGGCAGCCAGGCAGGCAGGCAGGCAGGCATACACGGGAAGAAAAAATTCCAATTAGTGTCGCAAGGGAAAAGTATAACGCGCGCGCGTGTGTAGTGCTTACGTAAGGCTTTTGCGT
Organism: Torymus sinensis; assembly: GCA_030522985.1. Taxonomy (NCBI): domain Eukaryota; kingdom Metazoa; phylum Arthropoda; class Insecta; order Hymenoptera; family Torymidae; genus Torymus; species Torymus sinensis. The sequence goes on from JAPYZP010008101.1 coordinate 1,337, forward strand.
ATAAGCGCGCGTTGTGTCGTGTGCTCAGGTCCGGTTGCCGTTGTTGTTGTTGTTATGGTTTCTTCCCGCGCTCTGTTTTTGCGCGGCACTAGCCCTACCTGTATGCGTATGTGTGTGTGTCAAAGTCAAGTTATGGCGACTGCAGTGGAGTAATGGTGTAGAGTCGCCCTAAGGTTTTTTAGGTTACATGGCGGCTTTAGGTCGCGCTGAGTGTAGTTGGAGGTCTCTGAATGAGTTCGTGGAAAAACTGGTGTAGTGGTATTATTAAAAAAAAATGTGCAGTAAAAGTATTAAAGTGTATTTACAATGTGGAACACAGGTTAATTTAGTCATTCCTTTTTGTTTTATCATTACGAATTTTTTAGCATTTATTTTATACTCAGAATAATTTTTCATCTTGAAAATTACGTCATATAAATATCACACACCTGCCAAATTTCGTTCGACTGAGACATTTATTCGATTCCTTACGTCAGAGACCGGCTCGATTTTCTTTGAAATTACATGTCAAACATATCACAGCGCATCCAATGTATAATGCATGTATATAAAAATTTACAATCAACAACTATTACGTATAATATCTATGAATCCATTAGAATTTATTACGCGCGATGCGTAATTATCGCGAGGAAAATCGATTTAATCATAGCTCCCATTGAATGAAGTTAGAAATTCAAAATTGTGACGTGTTCAACACTCCTTTGGCTTCCGATTTACGTCTCTCAGAGCTACGTAATCGAGTCGTCTGGGAGATACACAATGACGTTGCATCAGCCAAAATTTTACTTGCATAAAATCTAAAGGAACAGAAAAACATTTAAATAACTTCAAGCAACTTAAATTCAACATCAAAACGTTCTTACGTCGGCACGATACCGTAACCCTTTTAAAGTTCCACTTGCACGATTCTCATTTTTTTCTTTTTTACATATTTCTGTTTTTCGCGTTTTAACTATTTCAGTCGCGCACGTCGCGAATTCGAGAGCTGCATAACGGCTTGTCCGTTCGCAAGACTCGTTCGTATATTTTTTGCGCGAAAATCCCTATGCCGTGCGACGTCTTTTTTTTTGCCGACGCGTAATTGGTGCAATTATCGAGGAATGATGCGTGAATCGCGCGGCGATTGCCTCTCTCTCAGACGCGCGCGACGTAATTGGTAGAGGAGGCATCGAGTTTTCGAGTACCGTTACGAGATTGTTAGCTTTTTTTTTGAGGTTAGCTCCGCGATTTCTCGAATGAAAAAGTTTGAATTTTTGCTTTTTTAACCAGCTCAATGGGAGCACTGTGATAAATGTCTTGATGTTGGCATTTCGAGTTTGTTACGTGTATTTTTCTCGGATAAGCTAATTATCTAATCGGAAACTTTTTTTTTTATTCGTGATTAGGAAACTTATCGGAATTTTGTGTATTAAGTATCCAAATATAGGAATGAATAATATTCTTCTCCGAATTTGAAAAGATTTTTTTTTGTAATTAAGAACAACTAAAATTTTGATAACTTAATTATTAATAATTGCAGTCTCTGTTCATGATTAAACATTGGCTGTTATATTATTTTCTTTCATTGTTTTACTATTGATTGTTTTACCATTGATAGAACGATTAAGCCTGTAAATAACTTGAAAATTAGACATTTATATTCATATCTGGTCTATTGCAAAAAGATGGATATGTGCCTTACGAAACAATTCATGGAAAATTTTTAAAATAGCCTAATATCTAAATATATCTTATATTTTATAGCCTTTTCTTATTTCACAATTGCTAGAACGTCCAAATTAACAACAATTCAGATTAAAATATCCATGTTTCCCTGAAAAACAAAATTTAACCTAAAAAATCACGACGATTCCCGAAAATCTACCCTCTTCCCAAAAACCTCCACACCTCACCTCATGTAGCTTCCAAATTCCCAGAAATCGCTCGTGGAATTGTTCCAGTTCCCCCGAAAAAAGGGGAACGACGAACCGGCACGTCGGCGCCGTTAATCGCGCGCGCTTTTCAGCGATTTCGACACGATCCCCCCGCTCGCGCACGCGCGCGTGTAATTATCCACGAGGCGCGCTGGTTAATTGTATATAACACACGCGCAGCGTAACGGTGTAACGGTGTAAGCCTCTTTCCATTTCACCGTGGCTGGAAGATATAGGGACTGTGAAGTTTTCACAGAGGAAGTACGAAAAAACGAGATGGAAGTACTTTTGAGGTGCGTGGGAAGTGATGTCGTAGGTGATTTTTATTGTGGAATCAGTTGCTATATTGGAAATGGAAAAGTGTGGTTATGGTATACTTGATTGTGTATTCTTATGCAGAATTTTGTGTCATTAAAAGTTGGAGTATGCAAACGTTGATGAGGATAAATTTAAGTATATAAAAATATGTAGTAGTTCAGAATATAGAGTTTTTTTTTAATTGCTTATGTGGTCTTAAGAACTTTTTACAATCCTCATTTCACGTTACAATACGTATAAAAGTTTACTTTATAAAATATTTGTTTATTAAAAAGTACATTGACACTATTCAAAATAAAAGTTTAAATTAATTAAAATAAATGTTATGCTGTAATTTCTATTGTTAGTGTATTTTCTTGCATGAATATGACTGCGAAACAAATTTAATTTCTAGCTTTTAAATTAGATAAATTATAAAAGTAATTATGAAGACAAAGCTAATTAAAATTATTATAATAAAAGGGATAACATGAAAACTCAAGAAATTCTCGTAAAATCGTCCTACTATCAAAGTACAATAAAATACTGTTGTACTCTTTAAAGTATAATTTAAAAAGATTTTCAAAACTTTTTAAATACCGTTCCTCACGTAATACTTTGAATTTAATTATTTTTATCGACTATTAATATTTAATAAAATATTAATTTTAAAACAATAAATTAGAAAGACTGAAAAATAATAAGAAAAAATAATATACTTTAAAAATTAAAAGATGTTAAAACATGGTTTTATTCTTGTCTAACTACCGCCTCTCCTTGAAGAGGTTAAAGACACATCGGAAGGTTTTTTTAATTAGATTTTCCTAATCAACATACTACTGTAGCGTGTATATTCTGCGTGTAACATAAAATATGATTAGAATTCTAAATCGGGATTTAAATAACGAATCACCTCACTATGAAAATCCAATTTACATTCAAATTGGTTCCTCTTTCCAACGAAATCTCATTTCAATTTTACCCATCAAGTCATCTCACCAATGAAACCTAAATTTTTGTCAACACGCAGCCGATATCATTTTTAAACAAAACAACAAGTCGCAAAATAATGAAACACAATCCACATGCAAAGTCGCACGTCGCCGACGTTCCTAGTATATATATATTTACAGTTTGATAAATGGTGCGAAAGGAATGCGAAAGAGCGAGAGCGGGATACGCACGTGGATTTTCAATGGCGCGACGCGTGACTCATTAGCGAAAATTGGCGCGAGAGCCGCACTGCGATCGCCATGCCAAGTCCGACGAAAAAAAAAAGTTTTCTCTGCGTCTTCTGTGAAATTTTCGGGATATTTCGAAGTGTTGGAAATCGCAGTGATGGACGTTAAGGTGATTACGGGAATCTCTGCTATTTGGTAATTATTAAAATAATGGATATTTGATATTGGATTCGATGAATAGAAGTATATAAATGCTGTAGAACTCTGTGGTATTACTACATATATAAACAATACTTTAACGGAATATTATATAATAATTCATTTAATTAATTATATTCTTCGAGAAGCTTAATTAATTTTCTGATAGGTATCATGGCTATATTATTTTCATATTAGATATCCTAAATAATACACGGAGTAAACAACAAAAGTTACCATTAAAATATAAAGTTCCTATATAACTACTCAAAAGGTTATTAAAACTTTAATAAAGGAGAAGAACTTTTCTTTTACGCGGATTATTTAAACTTCTTCAAGAAAAGCTTACTTTACAATTATGTCTTCTTATTTTTCAAGTACGAATATTGTTAATTAATGCTTAACTTTTGTAAAAACCTCTATAAACTACCTATAAACTAACTTAATTATTACATTTTACACCCGGTCGCCACTTCATCAATACCCACAATCACCACTTGTAGCTCGCCCGTAACTAGCCCACGCCGAAAAACCGATTGATCGATCCAAAATTCTCGACTTCTCTTTCTTTTTTCGTCGCTCTCGCTCGCGCTCGCTCACGGAGAGCCGCTAGAAAAGCGATGCCCGCAGCCAGCCAGCCATCGAGCCAGCGAGCTATAGCAGCAGCGGCGCTTACTTTCACTCGACCGGAAAATTCTTTCGAGAGCGTGCGAGGCGTATAGATATATATAGTATATACCTATATTTATATACATACGGAGAGGCTTTCGCGTTGTTGGAGCGAGAGGAGTAGAAGTGCGTAGTTTCAGAGTTTACACTGAGGTTTTGGTTCGTTGTTTTTGGAGATTGTGAGAGTTGCGTAGGGGAGAGGATAATGGGGTTTGTTAGATTATTCATCAGGGCTATGGGTTGGACAAGATTTAGATAAGGTAATAATTAATTTTGCCTTGATTTAGATGATACTTGATGTAAAAATTAGCTTTCTAAGTAGCAGTTATTTTTATTTATGATTACATTGGCTAGAATAAGACAATTTACGAGAAAAATCATTGAATTCATTCCAAATAAAATTATAGAGGTAAGAATATTTTTGCACAATCTACAATAGAAAGCGTTTTAATTTAATTTATGAAAACAATTATAGTAGTAGTTTTATACGTCTATAAAAATTTTTCATTGTAACTTTGTAACATATGACCTTTAACATGGTTCTGAGAAACGGTGAAATTGTATGTGATAGCTACAAGTGCGCATTCAAATAAATTAATGTAACAATATTGTTATAATTTATATTTTATCTAAATTTATAACAACACTTGTTGCCTCAAATCTTGGTAGAGTTTCATATTTCATATTAACAAGTTATAAAAGATATCCTTGAAAATTTAATTGAATCTTTGTGGAAAGACTTTCAATATTCAAAATCCGACAAAAATATTACCTGTAATCTTTTTTGTACAACATATAATATGGTAAATTTAGTAACAGATTTTATGAGAAATATCATCAAGTACATTAGCTGCTAATATTATCTGAGATGAGAAAACAAATAAATTTTGAATTCAATATTCAGTTTTTATTATCATTAGTGAAATTAAAAGAACAAAAATTTCTATGAGCATTTAATAAAGCTTAACTAAAAACAGAATGAAGAAGAACAGCGAAACTCATAATGCGCGCCATTTAATTTTTTACACACCACCTACGGAAAAGTCGTCCCTTGACACCGGTAAAACAAGCCCCGCACTGTCTATCGTCGACACAAGGCGCTAGTTCCGCGTCGTCGATAATTGGAAAATTACATAAAACGTCACGTAATCGCGCTACTGGCGCAGGATGTTCCGCGTGATAATTTCAAGGACAACGCCGCTGCGAAGGTCAAACGCGACGCGCGCGCTAGCTCGCGCGACTTTTTCAAGATTATGCGAACGCGATTGTTAATGTTTCGCGATAGAATAAGGTGGTTTTTTTCACAGTGAATAGGGGATTTTTCGTGGGTGGATTGTGTGATGGTTTTTGGAGAGTGGAAGGTTAGGTTGGGATAGTTGTTTATGAGGATGTAGAGTATTGATTAAACAGTTGTTGTTGCTATGTTTTCCTATAGATCGTGTAAATAGGCGCGGGAATGGAAAATAAAAGGCGAGGTTTAGTTGATTTCATAATGGAAATCAATTGATTCGATTATTAAATGTTTCTTCTAATTATTTTATTCATTGCGAAGTATTAATTACTATTGTTGACATGGCTATTTTTTAACCTGTATTTTAGTCATTTTAGGAACTTGAAATTTTGAACGTTCATAGTCAACGAAAGATTTTTGCCATTTTTAGATTTAGTTGAATTCGGCTACTGAATACATTTAAAAAATCATAATAACTGCATTTCTTCAATTCTCACTCTTGCAGTCACCACTAAAACTATTCCGACGAATTTTAATCAGCATTAGAATAACTTTAAGTTAATATTTCGTTCATTATGAACGTTCAGAATTTATGGGTCTGAAGTTTGCATCGTTGGAGTCCAACGAAATAATTTTCGAAAATTAATTAAAGTTATTAAGCAATGGTAATTCTATCTAAATACGTGTCATTTAAAAAAAAAATTTAGTATAATACACTATCTCTAAGATATAAGTTTTTAAATCTAACTTCAATTCTTCTTATATGATATGATATCTCAATCTTTATTACCGATTATAATGATTGTAAAATATTATCAACAAGTTATTTCTATAAAAATTTTAAAATTTAATGAATTTTTCTTTCGGAGCTATGTTTTTAAACATCAGGCGGTTAACTACTGATTAACCTCGCTCATCCAAATAAGACTTTCTTACAGTAACCTTCTGTTTCTATTTTTAAATTACGTCCTATGACTGCAGCTGTATTCGAAAATTGAAGAAATTCATCAATACATACATTTGCTCAGACAGCCGTAGTAATCAAGCTTTATATAGCATTAATCCAAACAAACAGTTTTCATAGGTTTCTTATTTTGGTTATCTGTTTATTCCATTTCATAAACAGCTTCGAGAGAGTTCTGACTGCAAAATCGTAATTAGTTTTAAAATTATTCCTAAGGAAATCTCATATAAACCCATCTATGCCGGTAATATGGTATGCCAATAACGAAAAAAAATCTATACAGATAGTTTGTCCTACAAAAAATGCTAAGGGTATAGAAACTGGGACATGCGCTGTGCCCGTGAGCCTTAAACGCTTGAAATTCTTTCGCTCCAAGAAAGTACCCATAAATCAACCAAATCCATTCATCTATCAATAATAAACACCTGTCTACCTCCCGACATCGTGCTCAACCCCAAGAACAAGCCTCTCTCTCTCACTCTTGGCAAATCTCCTCTAACCCGTTGCGCATCCAAATCCCCCCCCCGAATTCGCCTGTAATCCTCCTCTCCGTTTGTACGGCTTTACCAGCGACAGCGTCGCCTGTAAATCTGGAACAACGTTGCGCAACAGCGGCGCTCGATTCTTTTCTTTTCTTTCTCTCGATATAGGCTTATGTGCCCATCATCGACACAAGAGAGAGACAGAGAGAACCTTCAAGTTCCGGTTGCGTTCCTCACTGGCTGGCTCGCTTGCTCGCGCGTGTGCCTACTTCTCGGTTCCATCGGGGAATCAAGGTCAGAAACCGGAACTCTCTTCCTCTCACTCCGTCGAGCGGTGAATCGACCGACTTCGGCGCAGCAACGCAGCGATGCCGCTGCTTCTGCTGCTGTTGCTGCTGCTGCTGCAGCGTTAAAAAGTTGCTCGAGTCGGTGCGTACGGAGGTTGTTATACACGGGCAGCGAAAGTTTCTTTTTCGAGAATAGAGAGAGGTGCATTGGACCCTTAGGGCTCGGCGACGTTGGAATAGTTATTTTTAGGATGAGAGAAATGTTGAAGAATATTTGTGGATTAGGAAGTATTCTAACTAGGTCTTTGTATATAAATAAGGGACCGAGGGAGTAATCGTTGTGGCAAACCCATGTTACATTTTAACGATTATGGTACGTTCAAAACATTAAAGTCAACTTAAAAAACAGAATAATAACGATGTAGGAATCTGTAATCTAAGTCCTAGATGGAATTTATAGTCAATATTGTAGGTGTAACCCAATTCATACTTGAATTTTACTGCTACATTTTCTTATTTACCGTAATCTTCACATCTATAGACCAAAAAACGCCGACAAGTCACGCCTCACCTCGGAATTTAGTTATTACGTCTTTGTTTTTTCATTCTCTCTCCCTCTCTCTCTCTCTCTCTCCCTGTCTCCTTCTCCCTCTCTTGTCGTTAAGGAACATCGTATAAATAGAAAGTTCTCAGGTCCCTCAAAACGAATGCTGAATAAAACATCGCCAGTGCGCGCGCGCGCGCTCGTCGGTTTCACAAAAATATGTCGCCTCATCGCAACAATAACCCATTGTTTTACAACAATGAACCATTATTTAAATAATCTCACTAATTTTAATAAATGGTATTATATATCTTTTTTTTATATAAGGCAAGGGGGAGATGGTCAGAACACACTTTCCACATCGTAGAAAGTGTTTCTGAGATGAACTTCAACAAGTGTTATAGTTCATACAAATTTCATAACGATAGGATAAGTGTGTAGTGTAAAGTGTATCTTTGTATATACTTCATAGATAAACGTTGCTATATGATTATACTTCAAATTTAGCGAGATAACGTTGGGAATAAATTAGATTTGTTATGTATATAAAATTGTTAAGGCTAGAAATATGGTTAGAAACTTAAGCCTAATAAGTTGACAGTTCTCAAAGTGAAATCTGAGGATGAAATAAAATTACACGAATAATAAGATGTGAGAAAGTTTTATTAGCAAATATTTCAATAAAATCGATATTCCCTCTCGATTTTTACACATTCCGAAAACTAGTTTCTGACCTTACCGCTTTAATTTATAGGTGCACTCTGAATTTTCTAGAATACGAGCGGTAAACTATTTAAAATATCCCGCTCGCTATCAAATTTTTGCAAAACACGAAGCAAGTTCTATAAAAGGAAATAAAAAGGCCATGTAAAAGCTTTAATATAACCTGCAAAAATTTTATGCTTTCAATTTAATGTACAAAAGTTGGTGATAAAAGTACGCAGTAATAGCAACCAGTTTTTGAACGTTAAAAATGTCTTTCTACCGCTTTATTTCTTGATTAATCGAGTAATTGTTAAAATATGCCTAAATTTAGAATATTTCAACGGATTTGTACCTTGTTAAAAATATACTACAGTTAAAGTTATTTGTTTCGAAATTTTGAATAAATAAAAATAATAATCAAGTAATTTCTTAATTTTATAAATAAGCTTTCTTGAACTGCATTGTGATACATAGTCATAAAGAACATTCATTAATGTTAATATTCATCAAAAGACCGTATCAAGTTCTAGCAATCTAACTAGATATATCCTAGGAATTTTCAAGATATCGTGTATTCCGGTCTTAAAATTCACTTCCCATTACAATGATCCAGTAAGAACTACCAAAAAATAATCATAATCATTAAATATTCATCCAAACTTTGCATTCCAAACTCAAACACTACATCATATACCTCAGTTCCCTTAATTCTCCAAACAAACAATTCCCACACACCGCGTAACCTCTACCCCCTCCTCTCTTATTTCCCAAAATTCGAACACTTCTTACCTTCGCCCACTTGAATTCCTCACCTTGGAAAACCACTTCGAGATGTAGAGGAATCCTCTTCCCTCGTGCGCACCTGTCCCGGCGCACGCGCCGCGCGCCGACGCGGAAGGCACCGTTAGGAGGCTCGGTTCTTCCACGCGAGCTCGCTGCCGCCATTTAAGGCCCCGTGTCGCCGTGACGCGCTTTTTTCGGGAAGGGGAAACGCCGTGTGCGCTTGTAGCTTGAATTTTGAAGCCCGCGTGGGAGCTGTGGTAATTTTCGTTTGTCGGTTTAGGCGGAGGGAGATTTTTTCTCTTGCTGATTGGGTGTTGAAGTGGATGCACTTTTGTTGTTTGAGATTTTAGTTTTTGTCGAGGACAGCTTTTTAGTTTAGTTGTAAATGGATGTGTTTCCGAATACTCAGGTTTGAGGTTATGTTTAATCCTAAATAATTCAGTTATTGCAGTATTGAGTTTCTATCGTAAAATGAAATTTAGAGTCACTTTTAGAAAGTTATAAATAAATGATTGGCTAATGAATTTCTAAAAACGTTAAAGAAATGTTTTTGTGTTACCTATAATTAATTAAAACTCAATCTCGATAATCGTGTGATTTTTTAAAAGTTCATAATTATCTAATATTTTTTATATATAATTCAGGACAATGACGTAATTGAAACGGTGAAAGAATGTGGTGTGATCTAAGCTCATTAATTATTTAACCGTTACATAAGACGTTTTAAAATGTATCAACTGCGTTCTGATAAAATGTCATCAAGATAATATAGAATTAATGAATAA
>JAPYZP010008102.1:0-11760 GCA_030522985.1 Torymus sinensis
ATCGGCGATCGAGAGGATCGTATCGACCGCATTTCCTCGCCCCTAGTCGAGTAGACTGTAAAGGGCGAGGCTCAGGGCAAAGGAGCCAGGAGCTTCTTTATGACCTGCTGGCCACGGAGTCGACTGGCGAGGAGAGTGGTCGGCTTATGGAGGCTTAGACCCTATGTCTCTTCTGGCGGAGCCGTCGTGTGGGTTTTTATTCTTTCTCGGAATTTATACGGCCGACGTCGCTACGCGACGCGATTAGCGATACAGATATAAATATGATTGTATGACAAACACGTGCTCATTCTTGGCGTAGGTTTTCACCACGAGTGTTTTCCCTGCAACAAAAATAGGGATCTCGCGTTGCCCGGCAGTTATGACTGCGCCTGACTAAAGAGTTGAGTGTACGGGTGACGCAGGTTAAAGCGTTGTTAGTGTTGGCTAGTGTTGGGTTCTCTTTTACGACCGTTCGGACTAGCAACAGGTCTGGTGTCGCGAAGAAACCTGAAGGCTTTCCGAGTAGCCAGGCGTTTATGAACGCATGTGTGTGTGTCGGACTTCGTCATATGTTAAAGTCGGACACAAAACAATAAAACAATAGCGCTAGAGTGGGAAAAGGCTGATAGTTTTCTGATCGGCGGCGAGTGGCTGCGTAGATCGGCTTGAGCGTGGCCGCAGCAGCGGCAGTCTGGTTCTGATATTGACGCGAAGCTGAGCACTTCGTGGTCCTGTAGCGACTCCTCTTCAATATACGTATTTTTCTGTTAATAGTTGGAGTTTGATTATTTTAACCCTTACACCATCTCCTTTCCTTTCACGCGATAGCATTCATTAGAAACAATCATCTTGATCGTCGTGTTCAGCTGCCAGTAATTGAAATTAAATTATCCAAAATTCTACATATTTTTCTGACCCGTGGGAATTTTATAAAAGACTGCGTAGAATAAAAATTAAAACGTGCACAGAATATTTTTCTGAATAAGTGCCGTAAAAGGCGACGGTCTATTAATTAATTGCCGAAAATTCTGTTTTTTGGGAAAATATATAAATCGTGATAGAATATATTGTAAATAACTATATTCTTGTGACGGTAATACAGAGGTAAGAATATCGATTATCTCGTGAAGGAATAACAGTAACAAATATAACAAAAATGGCTTCTCCTATTGTCGTAAAATAAACTCTTCTTAACCTACTCCTGCCCTGCGCCGCTGTATAGCGACGGTCCTAGACCAGTTGTCATCGACGGTCGAATTTCCTTTTCTCCTTAAGACCAGTTGCCATCGACGATCGCCTCTTTCCTCTTACCCTAGACCAGTTGTCATCGACGGTCGACTCTTTCCCCTTTTCCTAGACCAGTTGCCATCGATGGTCGAATTTCCATTTCTCCTTAAGACCAGTTGCCATCGACGGTCGACTCTTTCCTCTTTCCCTAGATCAGTTGTCATCGACGGTCGAAATTTTCCCTACCCCACTTAAGGTCGGCGTTACATAAGCTATCCCTTACATACCTCATCCACAACCCAGGTCGGAAAGCGCTGGATGCTAAAGAACAGTGACAGCCCGCGACATAAGCACGGTAGGGCAAAATAGCATTTAAGTAAATTAATTAGGGAAAGAAGGGCCCTGCGGTGGCAATTAGAAAAGATCAATAAACAAATTAGGACCCAAGAAGTGCTAGTCAGGCAACCCTGGACACCAGGAGACAGAGACGTAAATACGGAAATAAAATCTCTCACAGAAGTAAGCGAACAATCGAAAAGTTCGCCGAGACCTCGATCCGCGGGAATAATCGGCCGGTCAAGTCGTCGGAAGAAAAACAAAAACAAAAAAAAAAAATAAGGAATTTTTAAGAAACGGTTAAGACCTATATCGGCAATATGTTTAACTTCGGAAAAAGTAAAAGTAAAATCGATATCACAGACGGAAAGGAAACGGGTTTGACAGGGACACTACGAGATGGAGCGCGAGCACTCCTTCCACTCCTAAAGGCACTGGGGGTATAGAGTCGTATCGGGATTAATTCCGAAATGAAAGCCATAGTTGACCTCCAGACGGCCCTGGCTTCCGCGGAGCTAGCGATCCAACACCCGCACTGGGATGTGTTGGAATGAGCGATAAAGAAATTTGAAGATCTCCGCGCTGGAAAGTTTTATGGACTCAGCGAAGATGAAAGGAGGATTGCGGAGCAATCGGACCGTCAATTGTACAAATTGTACCAGGATAAGGAAAGAGAGTTGAAGAATCGGCCAGGGTCACAACGAAGCGCCCTCAGCCAGGAGGACAGCGAAAGTGCAGGGCAAATGGCCGCGATTAATGAAGGAAATACCAGCATCCAGGGCTCAACGGCGCGAGGCTGAAAACAGAGTATAAATCTCCTGTACTCGGAAACCAGCAGGAGCTTGAATGGCCTCTTCTAGAGCCGAAACATACACCGGGGGTTCACCCATTCAACCCGCGAAGGGCCAGTGGGGGTGCGACTCCAATCGCAGTTTCCAGCATATCAGGAGCCCAAGTTTCGGAGCGCTCGCGGTATAAATCGAGACTCTGACTACAGGGTACAGGGAGATTACAGATATCGAGAGCAAAAAACCCACGCGGCTATCGGAAGAATTTCCAACAGAACAGAAAAGAAGAATACGTGGGGACTTCAGGGACTTGCAGCGGCGGAACGAGGCAAATATAGATCAATATAGGACCCCATATGACTACCCGCGGTGGCAGCGACGAACCGTATTACCGTATCGAGAGCAGGTAGGCCCGGTGGTACACAGAGAGCCAGGAACAGAGGCCAGTATACGGTATGCGGTGGCTCAACTGCCCCATTACGATGGCAACCCGGCCTCGAACGCATATTTGTGTAAATCTGTGAGAGGGGTCCTAAGGACATACGGAGTGCCAGCCCACCAGGTAATACTTTACGCCTTCAGTTGTAAGTTGAAGGGCAAGGCGTATGAAAACTTTAGGAACGACGCAAGCCAGCATATATCCGTCGAGAAAGCGCTCGAATTTATCGCAGAACGTTATAAATACCGCGGAGGTGCCGATCACGTCTTAGCTGAAATAATGGTGATAAGTCAGAGGCCGGAAGAAAGTACCGGAGACTGTGGAGAAGGGTGGAGCCCTACTAAATAAACTAAGGAATCTCTAGGACATCGATAGTTCGCTGGGGGAGACACAAAGAATTACTTATCGTGATAGCGGCGAAGTGGAAGCGCTGCAGCAGTTTTTGTACGGGTTACGAGGTGACTTACAGCATCAGGTCAGGGTAAAATCACCAAGAAACTTGACTGGGGCAATAGCAGAGGCAATCAGAATTGAGCAAAAGACAAGCGCCCGACGGGGAGAGCCGGGAATTAAAGAGGAGATCTCTACAAGCCCAGCGACGGCAGCAGATACCCTGTTGCAGGAGCGTTAGCATCGGCGAAGACGAAATGTGATTATTGCAAGTCCACCTCGCATACAGCGAAAGATTGTCGGGAGAAAAATTATGACATAAGAGTATGTTATTACTGTAACATTAAAGGTCATACGCTCGGGGAATGCTTCGCCCTAACAAGAACAATAAAATAGGGCCGCGTTAATAAACAAACGATGGACAATGCCGTATCTCAGACCCCACCGGTGAGTCAGCAGCCGGTAGTATATGCCGCAAATCCAGCCCCCGGGCCTGCACCGGCGGTTTACTCAACACAGACGCCAAGAGCGAATGATGTAAGAGGATCGCGTAATATAAATGCGGCAGGGCAATCTCCACGAGACTACGACAATAGGAGGCAACCAAGCGGGTATCAGAGAGGAAATCGTTACAACTACCCAGACAGAAATTACGACCGGGGAGACAGAGATAGGCGAGACCGCGGGCCCAATTATGGGCGAGGCTATGGTCCCGACTACAGGAGGGGAGAAGGTTATCGACGAGGAGGCGTCGATAGGCGATTTAATGATCGGTGAGACGATGGTTATAGACCGAGTTTCCCAAGGGACAGAAATGGTGGGAACCCCATAGAACGACGCCCGCGAAGACAATAACGTATACCGCGCCGGCAGGGACAGGGGAACCAATAACCAGAAGTCCGGAAATAATGCGAGTCCTTTAAACTCCCAAAATGCTCGGCACCAGAGTCCTGCCAGACCGAGCAACTAGAAACGACGGCAATAACAATTAAACCTAAGTATAAGATAAGGTTTGCCCAGGCAGAACTGAGGCCGCCTATAGTAAATGTAACGAATCCGAAACTAGAGTGGAGCCACGGCCGATTATACATAGACACAGGAGCAGATGTGTCACTTATCAAGGAAGGTAGAATTAACAAAAAAGTGGCCATAAATAAAGAGTCCGTGGTGTCAATAAGCGGCGTTACGCCCGGAGAATGTGCGACGCTGGGAAGCGTCAAATTGGAAAGAAACGGGTTTCATGCGAAACCCACTTAGTACCCGAGGATTTCCCCATCGATACCGATGGACTGTTGGGCTGCGATATGCTGACTAAGCACGAAGCAAGGATAAACGCGGCAAGTAAGCGTCTGGAAATTGGACCAGTAGTAATACCTTTCGAAAGGGATGAGCAGTTCGTAATTACCCCGCTCACAAGGCAAGTTATATACGCGAGAGTTCGAAATACTGAGGACAAGATTGGTTTTGTCCCATTAAAGGATCTGGGTACAGGTCTGCTATTCGGCAATTTTGTAGCCGAGAATAAGGACGGCAAGGCATACGCGTTATGCTATAATACAGGTGACGAGCCTGTAACGATTTCGCCGCCACTGGTCGAACTAGAACCCTGCGAAATAATGTGGGAGAAAGATGAAGTATTTGACGAGGATATTAATAATGGATTTGAGGCAAATGAATTAGAGCGCGGTAACGTGTTTCGCGTAAATACATACAAAAACGACGATCTAACTACAAGAGTACTGCGGGAATTGGACCCGGATACGCTGAAGGGACTGAATGAAGAAAAAATAGAACACATCAAGGAACTAATAAACGAGAGGCCGCACTTTTTCTGGCTCCCAGGGGAAAAATTTAGAGCAACGCACCTAGTAACACATTAACTTATAAACATTACTGACACGCTGATCCGAGTTAAAAGATACTGACACCCACCCGCGATTAAAGAAGAAATGCAGCGCAAAATAAATAAGTATTTAGAAGAAGGAATTATAAGACCGTCGGACAGCCGATATTCTTTAATGATGTGGGTAGTGCCAAAGAAGACCGGATAGAATGGCGAACAGAGATGGCGCATGGTGACGGACTTTAGTCTGTTAAATGAAGTGACGGTCGTGAGTAGCTATCCGCTACTGCTAACAACAGATATTATAGACGCGGTTGCGACGGCCAAGTATATGACGGCCATAGACCTGAAGACGGGTTTCTCTCAAATACCCAAGGACCGCGTAGACGCCCACAAAACGGCTTTTGCGGGACCCTACGGACATTACGAATACACGCGAATGGGGATGGGATTGCGCAACGCGCCAAACACTTTCCAACTATTGATGGACCTTGTTTAAAGCGGTTTGCAGGGGGCGAATTGTACGTCTACTTACATGATATTATAATATTTGCCTCTGATCTCGAGGAGCACGGAAACAAATTTAGGCGATTGATGAAACGTCTCAACGAAGCCAATCTTACCATTGAGCCTAGTAAGTGCCAATTTTTACAGAGACATGCTTCTTAGGTCCCATTGCAGGGAATGGACAGATAAGACCAGATCCGAAGAAAATCGAGGTGGTGCGAGATTTTCCAACACCAACCACAAGGAGAAAAGTTAAGCAATTCTACGGACTCGCCAGCTACTATAGAATGTTTGTCAAAAATTTCGCCAAAATAGCTTGCCCGCTGTCACAGCTGACAGTAGTAAAAGATGGAAAAAACCCGCGGATTTTCGCGTGGGGAGAAGAAGAACAAAAGGCTTTAGACAAGTTAAAAGAGTGCCTGTGAAGTAAACTGGTCCTCGCAGCATCCGACCTCAACAAGGAATTCATAGTCACCACAGACGCCAGCGACTTTGTACTAGGGGCAATATTGAGCCAATTGGATGAGAAAATAAAGGTGGATCACGCGTGCATATGCGCCTCTCGATACCTTAGAGGACCCGAGTTGCGATATTCTACATACGATCGGGAGTTACCCGCAATAGTTTTTGCCAAGGACCAGTTTCGTCCATTTTTATATGGACGAAAATTCAAAGTAATTACGAACCATGAACCGTTAAAATATTTCCACAATACCAAGAAACCAAACTTAAGTTTCAATCGACTGAAGGCTGACCTATGCAGCTACGAGTTCGACATAGAATACCGCCCGGGTCCCCGCAACTGCAAGGCGGACGCCCTATCACGAAATCCCATAATTCGCGAAGGGGAAGGCAATCCGGAGTGCGCCAGAGTTAACCTGTACGAATTAGCAGCAAAACAGAAGGAGAAGGACAATTACAACGAACATGACCCTCCTCAAATAAGGTATGTGACGAGGTCAACATAAAGGACAGACTTCAAGCCAACGTACCACATACGGACGCCAATGAAAGGCTAACGTCGGGTTCAGAAGATTCTGGTAACCCAGGGGACAAAAAACTACCGAATTTAGATTCATCAATAGACTCCGATAATCCAGACGACTCCGACACAGAAGGAGGGCACCTAGATGATGAAAAGAAAAAGAAACGGGTATATGAAAGAATGCTAACAAAAAGACGGGTGTCATGTATCCCGTATGCGAAAGAATCAGCGGAAGTAGATTGCCTGGCAACGAGCCTTTAGAAAATATGATTTTACCTACACCGAGACGCCCCTTTCACCACCCGATACTCAGACAAAAACTCTCTTTAGGGAAACTCCGACGGATACGGCCGTCGTGTGTGACTCACATTTAGATGACGTAGCAACACGACCAGGAACGGCCGCAGCAGAAAACGCGATTGCAAAAGCTCCCCACTCTGGCGATGATAAGCGTCCACCCTATGCAGAGCAAAGAGCACGGGAAATGAAATATTGGAAGAACGATTTTTAGCATTAAGCAATGTAGACAATGGATTCTTTTTATGCCATTTGACACGCCCGATAACCGGAAGGGAGCAAAGAACACGAATACGCTGGCTCGCACCGACCGAGGCCGATGCTGAGATTTATACCTTTGACTACCTCGATCACATAGATCCGGGCAGCATGCTTATCAACGTACGGTTGGAGAAAATTAAAGTAAATAAATATCGCCTATCTCGAATCGAAAAAGAATGCATCGAAGTAATTCTGAAAGAATCCATATTGGCAGATCAGAAGGACGCCGTGCCTCAAGGAGAAGTTATGGGCGAGACGGTTACACCAACGGAGAGATCGAATAAAGGGCAGATACCGGACGGAGAGTTACCAGCGGACGATAATAATGACGATGAAAGTAAATCGCCGCTGAAAGGGAGCGCCATAAACATGACTCCGAACCGAGAATCGCTTAAGGAGACTGCAGGAAACACCCGTGATCGGTCAGTACAAAAAGACGTTGCGTCACCAACCGATAAGAGCATCGGCGACGCCGATTCCTTCCTTGGCTTAATAAAAGCAAAGGAAAGAAATCCAAATTCCTCGTAGAAGTGGAAGAACGGGAAGAAAGCGGTGGATCAAGAGTTCGCATAGACATACGGGAAATAGATGGAAAAGTGACACCCGAATTTGATAACAGCGCCATACCTTTGGACCCCGAGCATGAAAAGCAATCTTCGACGCCCAAGAGAAATACTAGTGGGGGGGGGGGGGGGGGGGGAACGAGGGGGGGGGGGGGGGGGGGTGGAATTACCCATCACCCTGTTGTACATTGGAAGAAGGTATGCCTTCGTCGATCGGTCCATTGAAAAACAGGCTACGCCAGACTACGGTTTCCGAGAAGAGCTCTATCGCATTATACCACCTTGCAATAGTGATTTAAGCATGAGATCAGCTGGTGGGAGTCTCCCGGCAAACAATTTCCTGAATATAAAGGGTACGCAAGATCTAGATGGCCCAATCAGGAACGATCAACAAACGGAGGAAAGAGTACCCGGGATAGAACTATGGCAAACACCGCAATTCCCTAACTTAACAAATGAGGGTGGAGACAGAGAGCCCGGTCCAGGAGCCGATGGAAGTTGAAACTCAAAGATTCTATGTATATCAAGAAAAGACACTATGCGCACAGCCGAACGTGCCCTTACACCGCCATACCGACATACCATCCAGCCCCGAAGAAAACTGCCTATTTGATTCACTAATAAGAATAGCAGGGTTAAGAATAACCGCTATAGAGCTCCGCATCAAATTACTGAATAGTCCAACCTTGCCGAAAAGCCGCGACTCGCACGAAGCTTGCAAAATTTTATCCTCGCAAAATGAGTACGGGGACGCCGATTGCGTATATATATTCTCGCAAACTTATAAGAAAAACATATGCATTCATTTTTATAGCCGGTAAGGTTCGGTACCTCCATTTCCAAAATAATAACGAGTTCGAATTTATGCACCTAGACTTGGAGGGATTGCTCTTTACACCTTATTTACCGATAGGGGAAAGTGCGACGACCGAGCCGCCAATCGATACCTCACGAGCGGACAGACAAGCTGGTAAGGAGCGAACACCGATAAGAGAGGCGGGAGCCTTGTACGCGGAGATTGCAGACGAGGCGAGCAGCCGCACAGCTGATCCGTCTCCAAGGCAGCACGGAGCCTTAACCCGTTACCTTACAGCTGAGGCAAGGCCAACACACGCACTACCGCGTTGGGCGCGGGACGCCGGTATTATAGAACGATTCACAACAGTACAGAAACTGGAGGAACATCCCTTCGCTTACCGAGACAATTTGATATACATGTTGTCCATCTATTTATTCACGGGAACGGAAATTTTAGAAGCCCTGATTGAATGAGGATACTTATCGGAGGACGAATTAACAAGCACGCGATGGGAAATCGGAAATATTTGGGTAACAGACGCCAAAACCTCAAAAATGTTCGGAGTTTTTATTAAAAACCATATAAAGAATAAACTAATCCGGCAAGATATAAAGAACTGCATAAGGACGTTGAAACGACTGTTAGAAAAATTCGAAATAAAATCAGTAGGCATAATAAAAGATCTGGTAATGTTGTCATTATTGGAATGGGGGTTCTTGATAGTGCAAATGAACAAAGTCTACAAAGGAATGGATATTTGTATATTCTTCATTGGAAATAACTTACCAGTGCCACGAGTAGAAGATAGATACCGACTTATTAAAGAATACCACGAATCAGCCATATGAGGTCACATAGGCGACAAAAACATATGATAAACTGGCTTACGAATATTATTGGCGAACTATGCAAGCAGACGTGCGATAGTTTATACGAGGCTGCCACGACTGCCAAACACAAAAATTGGTGCGAGTAAAGACGAAACTCCCAATGATAATAAGCGACACACCAGCAAGGCCGTTCAGCAAAATATCGAACGACTTCGTGGGACCGAAAGCACCAACGCCCACAGAAAACCAATACATACTGTCTATTCAAGATAACTTCAGTAAGTATTGTATACTCGTGCCCGTACGACAAGCGACCGCAGAAGAAGTCATCCGTGCCTTAACAGAGAAACTGATCTGTTATTTCGGATCCCCAGTCACTTTAATATCGGACCAAGGGCCTCACTTTATAAATCAGATGCTGGAAGAGTACGCCCGAATTTTTAAAATAAATAAGTTTTCAACAACAGCGTATCACCCGCAGTCTCAGGGGACATCGAAAGGATGCACCACACGCTGAATGAACACTTGAAAGTTTATTTAGAAGAGTACACAGATTGGGATAGCTTACTACCATTAGCGTAATACGCTTATAACACAACCGTTCATGAAGGATCGGGCTATACCCCACCTTTTTTTTTTTTTTTTCATTTATTAAGCATTTAAACCTCTGATGAGGTTTATTTAGCTGGTACATAATTAGCTAATACATATAGAGATAATATATTACATAGTTTAAAGATGCAATAATGAAATACAACAATGTTGTTTACAAGAATTTAGGTGTGATAAACAATCGCGTTACAAAAAATAATACATTATTAGATGGAGAGGTTACAGTTTTTTATAAACAAGAATAGTCTTATGCAGGCTCTTGTGTTTGGGTGAGCTATTAACATTTCTACATTTAGTGGAAGAGACTGAAATTGTTTAATCAGAAATATAAAAAATTGAGTCCTTTGTGAATCGTAGAGTTTACATTGCCAGACGATGTGATTAATGTTTTCACTAGAGTAATTACATTTACATTTGGGGCTATTCACAATCTTAATTCTAAAAAGAGATGCAGATAAGTTGTAATGATTGGCTCGTAGTCTATTTATTGTAGATATAAAAGCTCTAGATTGATTACAGTGAGAGAACCAAGGTTTCCGATTTTCTTTAAAAAATATTTCGAAATAGGCTTTTCCTTTATGAGTGCCTTTTTCTTTCAGATTTTTATTAGTGTCAAAAAAGGTACTCTTTTTATAAATGGGGAATAAATCCGTGAAGGGAACAGATATTATGTCAAGCGTTTCGGATTGAGTGGCAGTTTTAGCTAGAAAGTCAACCTCTTCATTTCCTCGGATACCCACATGAGAGGGAATCCAGTAAAATTGAATAGATGTGTGATATGGATTGTTAAGAGTGAAGTTGTTGTACTTTTTTTTAATTTCAAAGAGGTAAGAATTGTTTTTGACACTTAGTTTCGTAGACTTTAGAGCTTGTAATACGCTGAGGGAATCCGAAAAGATGAAGATGTTGCGATTACGATGTTCAAGGGCAAAGTCTAAGGCGTAGCTTATGGCAATGCTCTCTGCAGTATAGATAGAGGCGTTGATTTCTATTGCTATTTTGTGAGATGAATTCAGTTTGGGACAGAGATATGCTGCACCTACCGCATTGGATCCTGTAATTTTGCTACCGTCAGTGTATATATCTAAGGCGTCGTTATCAAGGAGATCATTTATTTGACTGTTTGCATTAAAGTTTCTTCCTGATAGTGCGTCGCGTAGTATGTTTTCACCTAGCGAAGTATAGATAGGAATCTCAGTTGTTATTGTACTGTAGTCGTGACTATAGATATTGAAGTTTTCTTTGTGGTCTATTTGAGGAAGGTTGTTATCAGAGAGAAGACTGGATAAGCATTTATAGAGAATTTTTGTATATTTTGTTGGGTGCTTTTTACTAATATTGAAGTAACTTTTGATGGTTTTTTGGATGCTGGAGTTTGTGTTAGAGAGATTTTTTGATATATAGCATTTGCCTAGATATAACGCTCTGTCTTTGAGAAAAGGGAGCTTACTTTCTGCTATGAGTATGTTTGTTGGAGTGCTTCTGCGGAAACCTAGGGCCAGCCTGATAGCAGCGTATTGGATTTTTTCAATTTTTTCTTTTAAATATGTGCTTGTGGGGAAGTATACAAAGCTACAGTAATCTATGATGGATCGAACAAAACTTTTGTAAAGGGTTAGTAGAGTATTGGGATGGCATCCCCACCAGGTACCACGAAGATATTTTATAATGTTTAAGGCTTTTGAGCATCTTTGTTGAATTAAATTTGTGTGGGTAGTAAATGACATGTTATAGTCAAGAAATAAACCTAAAAAACGAACTGATTTGCTTGATTTTATTTTATTATTATCGATAGTTAATTCTGTGGAGCCTGGTAGTATTTTTGTATTGTTGAAATGGACAAATACAGTTTTTTTGGGTGTAAGTTCCAATCCAAGTTTTTCGAGATTGTTTTTAATTTG
>JAPYZP010008130.1:0-12784 GCA_030522985.1 Torymus sinensis
AGAGAAGAGGTGTGGATAGCACTGACGGATGAAGTGGCGCCGGGTGGCGCTAGGGAGGGCCTCTGAGGCAACAACTGCCACCGCGAAGTAATGCCTTGCAGCGGTTTCCGCTGTGGCAGTATACGGCGGCGGGGTTTTAGTGGATAAATCCTGACATGTCAACTTCGGGAGAGTCCCACACACGGGGAGACGATCTCTCCTTATGGTGCCTAAAGCAGTTCCCCGTCGCCTCGGAAAGAAAAAAAAACACACACATACACACAAACAGAAACACACAGACATACACGCACGCACAGACACTCACATACACACACGCAGACACTGACACACACACACGCATACATACAGACACTGACACACACATGCATACACGCACACGCAGACACACATACACGTTCACACACACATACACACATACATACTCACACACATACACAGACATACACATATACACAGCCACGGACATACACACACAGACACATACACACACATACACATATACACTGAAACACACACACATACACATACACGCAGATATACACACAGACAGACACGTACACATACACACACAGATACACACATGCGGACACACTCATACACCCACACACGCACACAGCGCAAGGTGATGCGAGTGCGTTAGCCGCCCACGGTTATAGAAAAACGTATTATATATAGATGTTGTACTACAAAAAAATACTAGCTCGGCATTGATACCCCTCCGAGATTCTCAGATATCCCCAACCTCGGCGTTGGAAGTCTCACTTAAACGTCGTGTTCCGCGCCCACCATGGCAGACCGGTATACTCGGATATGCTGAACGTCTAAAATGATCAAAGTTTGAATAACTCCAATTTCGACTAGGATTAAATCCGAGATATTTTGACGTTAATTCTAATTGGAGGTAAAACAACTCCTAGTCTTCACTTCTATAAACACCGAGATTTTTTGATATCAGAGAAATCTACGAATGGAGTATTTTCAATACCAAATTTCTTTCCGTGCACGCTGAGAACGTTTGTGCATTAGAAGAAATTTAGTATTGAAAATACTCCATTCGTAGATTTCTCTGATCTCAAAAAATCTCGGTGTTTATAGAAGTGAAGACTAGGAGTTGTTTTACCTCCAATTGGAATTAACGTCAAAACATCTCGGATTTAATCCTAGTCGAAATTGCGTGTTGTGTGTGGCTGTGTGTGTATATATGTGGCGTCTCTCCGATTCGCGCCTCAGACACCATAGCCGTACCGTTTCCAGCTCCCGCAAGTGTCCAAATCGCTTCCCGGTTCGTATATATAGAAGTTCCAAAATTAGCATATACACCCGACCGCGTCTAAGGCAGGGTTACTATTACAGCCTTACTGATGAGTTCAGATGGTAATCCACTACATTTACCGACCATTCTCTCTCTCTCTTAACCTTCTTCTCTCCGACATGCACAGATGGCCTCGTGGTGTCCGTCAATGGTGTGTATGAGTGTGTGTCTGTGGATGTATGTGTGTTGGTGTGTGTGCTGTGTGTGTCTATGTGTGTGTCAGTGTCTGTGTCTGTGTAAGCGTGTGTGTGTATGTGGCTGCGTGTGTCTGTGTGTGTGAGTATTCGTGTGTGTGTCTGTGTGTGTGAGTATTCGTGTGTGTGTGTGTGTGTGTGTGTGTGTGTGTATGTGTCTGTGTGTGTATGTGTGTGTTTTCTTGGGATTATTCCGTACAGTAGGTACGCTCAAATTCGGTGTAAATTGTCTCCTGGGCATCAACTTCTCGAGGTACACCAAAACAATTCTCGAAAACGTGCTAGTGGGTCAAAAAACCCCCAGGTAAACACAAATTCCCGAGGAAGTGATTTCCTGGACACCAGCGAGTCGCTGCCCACCGAAACAATCCTCAACAACGTTTTCTGGGTGCCGAAAAACCCCCAGGTACAGTCAAAACCGCGCCAGAGACTATGATTTGCGAAGAAATGGTCTTCTGGGCATCAACGTGTCGAGGTCCGGCGAAATAGTCCTCAAAAACGTACTCAGCGGGTCAAAAACCCCCGAGGTACAGTCAAAACCGCGCTACAAACTATGATTTGCGACTAAATCGTCTTCTGGGCATCAACGTGTCGAGTTGCACAGAAATAGTCCCTAAAAACGTGCTCAGAGAGTCGAAAAAGTCCCCAGGTACACTCAAATTTGCGAGGAAGTTATTTCCTGGGCATCAGCGTGTCGCTATCCACCGATACAGTCCTCAAAAACGTGCTCAGGGTGCCGAAAATCCCGCAGGTACAGTCGAAACCGCGCTAGAAACTATGATTTGCGACGAGATCGTCTCCTGGGACTGAACGTGTCGAGGTGCACTGGAATTGTACTCGAAAATGTGCTCAGAGGGTAGAATAACCCTCTGGGTACCCTGAGGTTTAATTAAATTAATGCTCAAATGCATGAAAATAACCGAGAAAGGTTTAATTTATTAATTATAGACCGCTACAATTAACAGGGAATTTAATGACAGACATGAATAAAGTTTTTTTCATAGTTTTCACGAATAAGCTGCTTTTGACAGCGTTCTAATAAACGATTTTTTTTCACGGCGTTTTCCGAAATGGGTTTTTCTTCACAGCGTTCTAATGAATGCGTTTTTTTCCACAGCGTTTACCGAAATGGTTTTTTTTTCACAGCGTTTATCGAAATGGGTTTTTCTCACAGCATTTATCGAAATGGTTTTCAGAGCGTTTATCGAAATGGTTTTTTTTCACAGCGTTTTCCGAAATGGTTTTTTTACAGCGTTTTCCGCTATGGGTTTTTTTTCACGGCGTTTTTTTGAAATGGGTTAGCTTTCATAAGCACCGGCGATATTATAGTGGACCATGAAGACTCTTCAAACGTGTATTAATTGTTTTACATAATTTAATAATAAATACAAATGAAATTATATCTTTTTGATTTTGTCGGGGCATGCTGATACATCCATTATTATTATAGATTCTCCTGTAATAAACTCTTGAGAAGCCTTAAATAAAAGAGAAAAAGTTCAGAAACACGTAGTTAATGTGTTAAACACGTAATATAATGTATATTACGTTTATAAAGTACTGCTATATCGTTCATAGAGTTGTTTCGGTATTTTCATTTAAAAACTACCTTGTGTCTACTTTTCCCGTAGTTGGGGCACATTGACACACACTTTAAGAAATAAAATAAACATTTATAATAATTAAACAAAGCGTTATAGACGTTCCGTATAAGTCACTATACATTCTCCAAAATAAGAACTTTTGAATACATACATTAGATATAGTAAAAAATAATTACAGTACTAATTCGAATAAGAAATGTAAAAATTGTGTGGACTTGCCCTGCTCTTCCCTAGTTTAGTTAACCATTCTAAAGGGGTGCCATCTTAGAAAATGCGAAATATCCTATTTTTTATGTCATTTTTACGTACCTTTAATCTAAATTAACCGATCGATATTCGTTCGGGTTTCGAGCCTTTTTGCGAGGTATCTCGAAATCTAGAATCGATCTCGAAACTCGAAACAAATCGAGAAAGATGTTCTTAAAGTTCCTTTAAAAAATTTGATATCTAGAAGACTCACAAATACATGTACTTGAATTTTTTCAGATTTTTTAATGTCATTTTCAGTGTTAAAAAAAATTCTAAATTGCTAATACAACCGAAAAACCTGCTTTTACCGCTTAAAATCATGTTTTTGAGGATCTTTAAAATGATGTACTGTATGCAATAGAAGGTGACAAAATATTTTGTAAAACAATAATTGAGTTATTTGAAAGTCAAATAACAATATACCCTTCTAAAACTTAAAAACCATTTTATACGCAATATGATTTTGCATAATATTTAGATGGTTATCGTAAAGTTTCTGGTGAGTTTTCAATGAATTCACTTTAAATTTTTACAAATTATCTAAATAATCTGTGCAACAATTTGAATAAAGAAATCATAGAGGGATCTTACGAATCATTATAAGGGTGCCAGCCTGAGTTAAAAGCTGTAAATAACAATAAATTAATTATTGTTAGTGAAAATAGATATATTTATTTTTATTTAATTTCACTTTTTATACATAAAGTAAATGTATTATAGTACATTTTGCCACATGGATCTGGTCCATTTGACTGAAAAACTCCTTGTTACAGTTAATTCTAGAAAAACTTAAATTATAATCTGTATATGCCTTTGCCGCAAGTTTTGTCAGCAACAGATTATTATTGAGGGTATTCGAAGGTTCAAACGGTGATAATATTTTTCGCCTCTGCTATTTGTACGACAGATTTATGTACACAAAGTATATACATATATAATGGAATATAATTTCTCTAGTCAGATATCAAAACAAAATTTAGCAAGAGCCAATATTTTTATAGATAAGCCAATCCGTATAGTCTCTAGAGGAAGGTTGAAGGAAGCTCCATGCGCAACTACGAATTGATCCAACGATCCAAAAAAAATAATCCTGCGGCAACTGCTCTAGAAATTACAAAAAAATTAAATATATGAGAAATATCAGTTTAAAGTTTTAACATACTGATTTGAATCTCGCGCGCTTGCACGTATCGCGACTACTATCGCGCCGAGGATACGCGCGCGAAGCGGAGCGGGAAGAAGGAGGGGTCGCGCAACAGGTGCGCACGTGCTACGAGACCGCTCCGCCAGTGCCGACTCGCCGTCTACCTCGCCCCATGCCTGCCCTACGCGCCTCCGCTCGGGCAACGAGCCACACCACGCTGTCGAGAGGACAAGCAACCTCCGCCTCTGCGTGACCACCAGATAAAGAGAGAGAGACAGCAACAACGAGAGAGAAAGAGAGAGAGAGAAAAGACTTTGCGTCGACCTGGCCAGCTCAAACGTAAGTACCGTCGCGTTTTGTAAGTGCCGCGTAGGTCTGCGAGCGAGCGGCCTCGTTCTTTATATCGCGCCGCCGCTTATATCGAGACACGTCGCACGTGCATCGGCCATTTTGTGGCAACCTCCACGAGTCGATGCCGGCTGCGCGAAGAGCGGGCTTGCCGTAAAGTCTCAGCCTGTCGCGTGTTTTGTGTAGAGTTTGTTCAGGTTTCTCGTGCCCCTACCGCGAGCTATCTTTTATTCCTTTTAATAAAGATCATAGTTTTATCTTAACTATTGAGTCACGAGTTGTTATTTTGCGTGAAACCGGTCCCGTTTTCCTTCCGAATACTGCCCTCTACCCTTTCAGCAGCTGCAGTTAGCCGCGGGCAACATCTCCTAGAGGAGCATCGGTAACGGGCTTAGGTTACCCTAAGCGACGTTGTACGGCATTCGACCGAGGTAAGCGTCGTTACAATACATTCCATTCTAAAATCTATTTATATCCCTAGCTAAAATCAATTGTATTAAAAAAAATATTATTTTAAGTACTATCTGATATTTAGTAATAATTTTTCTAATAATATTTTAAAAAATTTAGTTGGTTATGCTTTGTTACACAAAGAAAAATATTTATCAATTTTCTAGTTTACTGCATTTTTAATCTTATTTTCACTGATTTTATAAACTAAATTATTTTAATTACAAAATCTGTACTCATCTATATTACTCCTATTCAAAATTAAACTGGAAATTCGCCATGTGTCAAACTTTATCCAATTAAAAGGATCATGAAACCAGGCCTAATCCATCAAACTGATAGTTAGCTGATCAGCTGAAGGACTATGTCAGTAGCAGTAGCTTGCTATGTGTACACATGCTCTATGTAATTTCGGATATTGCACAGGTAAAAACAATAAATAATAGTATAAAATATAATAAATTTGATAGTGCAGTATAGAGCTATTAGTATATGTTTGAAACTTACTTGTATATTTCATTGAAGTTTATAAAACTAAAGTGAAATGTCTAATGTGCACCAGCTTCATAACAGTCATCTTCAAGAAAGCTTCACTTTCTTCTAGTTTTACGAGCCTCATGGGTTGCTGATACTGCTCTTCTTTCACCGTAAAAACTCTCTCTTCATCTGCAGTTTTAGCCCATTTAATAGCAGCTGTACCTGGTTTTACGTCGAATATATTCCAATTTACTCCAATTTCAAGAACTGCTAGGCCACTGAAAGATATTTTGGGAACTAATTTCCACGCTGACTGGTTGAAGCTCTTGTTGCTGTTCTGTGTGAAGCCTCCAACACACCTTTGCAGTAAGGTTTTGTTTGTCAGATATTGATAAATTGGTTTGATTACTTATCGCAATTGTGATACTGGACTTGTGTTTAAAGTTTTTTAACATCTGTTTGGCCTTGGCTTGTTGCAATTTACACCAACTATTTGCTCCTTTAGAATACAAGTGGTGTTGAGGTTTGGCATCTGTAGATGACTAGTGATAAAATGTCGCCCAAATAGCTTTGGACATTTAATCGTGTGAGTCATTGTGCTCCCTTACAGCATTTTCCTAATATCTGGTAAGTAGATCAATAACTTGGCCTGTTAATCGTCCTCTTCCTCTAATAGATCCGCCATCTGATAACTTTTTACCAGAGTAACTTGCTTTTCAATTTATCAAGTGCGTTCCTATCCTCTTTTGTACATGGCCAACACATTCTTTTTTTCAAGGGTAAAATCTTCTCCATATGGCTTAGTGTCGTATACATCTTTATAAACATTTGAATGACCATCTACATAATAATCATATTTGATTCCATACATTTCTTCTGATCTTTTGAAAATTTCTACAATACCATCCACCTCCATTTTTCCAGAGCATCCGAAGTGATTAGCTGAACAAACTTCTTCATGTTTTTCACTCCATTCTCTATATTCTTCAGTATCTTCTTCTGGATGACTTTGTTTTGGAGCCACATCTATCACTTCTCCATTTTCATGTCGAATCAAACTTGAGAAATCTCCCGAATGGAAAAAATAAACGGTACTACAATGTAAATTATCGTATGTTTCTGGTCGTTCCTTTACGTGTCGCTATGTTTCTATACCATTCCGTACGATTCGGTACGTTTTGATTAAGATTCGGACATTTTATACAAAAACCTACCAAAACGTACCAAATTGTATCGAATCGTACGTACTCTTGCGGAAACGTATGGTAACGTACAGTCTCGTACATGTACGTACTAAAATGAACGGAAACATACTTGTATGTACCCAATGAATGTATCAATAGCAAAGATTTTTGTACCAATACGTATCGAAAGGAATCGAAAAGTACCGAAGCATACCGAATTGTACTGAAACGTACTGACATGTACCAAAACATACGAAAACGTGAAGCAATGTACAACAATATAAGTGACCTTACAGAAACATGCGATTAAATAAGTAAACGTACGGAATTGTAAAATGTATTATATTACGAAAATTTTTATTCTACAAAAACTTTTCTAATAACAAATATTTCCCAGAATATTTCAAGTTCTTATAATTTTGTTTATAACGTCGTATATTCACGTACATTTTCGTACGTTTCTGCATGTTTTGGTATGTTTCGGTATGTCTCGCTACGTTTCGGTACGCTTAGGCGAGAAATTTTTTGGGACAAAAAATAATTTTTATCTGCATAGGTACCTTTGTATAGGTTTCTGTACGAGGCTGTAGCTTCGAGTACCCAGACATACATTTCCGTACGATTCGGTACGTTTAGGTACGATTCCGTACAAATGTCCGAATCTTAATCAAAACATACCGAAACGAATAAAAATGTGCGATAATTTACAATAATGTACTAGATTGTAACAGAGTTGTACGATTAATATTTCCATTCGGGCTTGCAGTAAAGTGGATCCTCTTTTTCTCCATGAATCATCGCCAGATACAATCATCTTGTTGTCTACTTAGTAGTATATTTTCTACTATGATGAGACATAAATAAGATGTCGTCATCGTGCCCCGATAGGGCTATCTTATCTTTGTAAAATTTTTATTTTTACTATTTTTTTGACCTGCAAAACCGTTTGGTTAATTTTGCATGAAAATTAATAATTCTACTTCGGGACATAGCCACTGCCATAATTAACCTTAATGTCTTTGAATTTTGTGTTTCAGATATGTCTTCCTACAAAAAAACCTACGCCAGCTACATCACTTTTTTCGAGGAGCTACGCGGATGCTAAAATTTTGCATATATAAATTGAGAAAAATAAATAAAAAAAAATGTTTCATATATTCTAAGAAAATTTCTATTGAGCCTAAAAAAAATTACACCAGTATCTATCACAGGGACCGTATACAAAAATAATAAAAATTGCTTATTTTTCGAGCGTGTAAAGTGGGGTGAACCCTTAAATCATACCGCAAATAATGAGCATTTTCAAGTAGGTAAAATGGTTATATTGCCATCGACATTCGTTGATTCTCCTAGATATCGACGGCTGAGAGGAAAAAGAACGTATCTCGGCGCGCGAATGAAGAATGACGTATCTCGACGCACGAATGAAGAACGTCAAATCTCGGCGCGAAGATGAAGAATGACGTATCTCGGCGCGCGGATGAAGAACGATGTATCTCAGCGTTTTTACAGCTAGTACACGGCCAGTTCTTCATCCGCGCGCCAAGATACGTCATTCTTCATCCGCGCGCCGAGATACTTTCTTCTTCCTCTCAGCCGTCGATATATGATTATCAAGATTCCATGGCTATAGTTCGTAGTAAAGGGTAGCTCGATTTGTTTATTACGATGACCTCTAATCCTAATTGAAGCGAGATTCGGAATAATCTGCTATCAGGGCAACAGGCATCACATCGTCCTGACATTTGTGCCTGTGTTTTTCACTTAAAGAAAGAACATTTATTGTCTTCAATAAATCAAGGAAAGTATTTTGTTCCTGTAACAGTTATGTACATTTTGCGGAATTTCAAAAGCGAGGCTTATCACACGCCCATATTTTGGTTTTCTTAAATGATCGGTACAAGTTAATAAACATTCAAGATGTAGACAAATCTATTTCTGCTGAAATACCTGCTCGTGAGAATGATTCTGTATTATACAATATTGTTGTTCAGAATATGATACACGACCGTGTGATAGCAGATATATTGTTGATCGTAAGCGCGTTGGACAAGCGTATTGACTTAGAAGTCGCGGGGGTCTCGTGCGTTGAGCCGCAAGTTTTTGAAAGATTTTACCACGATAGCCGCGCCGTTGACGGCTCTGACGAAAAAGGATTAGCAATATGAATGAGTAGACTCGCAGTAAAAGGCTTTTGAGCAAATAAAAGCGTACAGACGAACGCGAGCGACACTTGTATCAGCGCTGTATTACTGCAAATGATCGAGGGCCAGAAGCGAGTCCTGGAATTTGCCAGCCGGACATTGTCGCTGGCGGAGCGAAACTACAGTGTCATGGAGCGTGAGTGCTTCGCTATGATATGGGAGATCCAGAAGTTTCGCCCATACATAGAAGGCTATCACTTCCTAGTCGTCACGGATCACAGCAGCTTACGATGGCTGCACAGCCTATTCAGCCCAACTTTAAGACTCGCTAGATGGGCGCTCAAACTGCAGGGACAGTCCGTCGATGTAGAACATCGGAAGGGAGCGCTAAACCACGTGCCAGACACACTATCGCGCATATTCGAGGAGGAAGACGACCTCGACGTGTGCGCGAGCTCGTGGTGTGACGAAACCAAAGACGAGTGGTGTCAGACTTGATTAGATGAGATCGCGCGCGACCCTACGACGCACCCGAGATGGAAGGTGGTAGGGGATCGATGATTCTACTACCTGGCAGACGAGGCGGTAGAAGCGTCGTGGTCAGAGCGATTCCGAGAATAGCATGCGCGACAACGAAGGCAGCTCCCGGACCGGAAAAACCCCGAGGCCGACCGAAACGCTCCGTGAAGCCGCCGTGAATTGGGCAAAATACCATACAAAAAAGCCGCTGCCAATTTATTGGCCCGTAGCTTCCTCCAAATTAATTTAACGTTCCTATATGTATATTATATATATTAAGTTTTAAATATGTTTGTTTATTATATTTTTTGTTAATATTTAAAAAGTATGTATATTTATTATAAATAATTATGTATACATTATAGAAATTGAAATTATACTTCTAGTCTTCATTTTTGTTAATGGTACATTATAATTTTCGTTATCCACTTCTGTTATTTTTAATAAAATATCGTTGATTGTTTTCGAAAAATAAAAATATTAGTTGCCACTGAGATTATGTCAACAAAAACAGACTATGATAAGAATCTATAAAATTCAAACTGATACATAAAGTCGGCATCGAGAAATTACGTATTTGAAAAAAGTAAGAAAAATTTGAACCTAAATTCTCTAAAAATGATGAAAAAATTGTTTTAGCTAAAGAACTTAAACGATAAATACAAAAACTCTACATCTCCACAAAATTGCCACATAATTAAACCAATTTCTTTGTTTTCTAGTTATCATGCGACAAAGAAAATGACTTTGAAAAATGCTAAAATTTAAAATATTAAAGATCTAAAAGAAAAATCACAGTATCTTCATGAAAATTCACACATATAATGTCTATAACACACACAAAATTGTCTATAAATTTGGAGCTGATTCATCGAGCCGTTCTCGAGAAATTACGATTTGAAAAAAAGATTGAAAAAATGTTAACCTCAAATATCTCGGAAACTTATGGACCAATCCCCTTCGGCCCAAAGAAATAGGTCGAAAAGGAGTCAAAATGTACCCCGACAGGAAATTTCCAAGCGATCAATCCAGTTTTCCTCCATAAAACGTGCGACATAGAAAACTCATTTTTTCCATTTTTCAATTTTTTACTTCAAAACTAGCCGACAGAATTTGTTCAAATTTTTACAGCTTCTAACTATTTATATTTTACATTATCATGATTTTTTTTTCAAAAAAATTGACCCTTTCGTTTGGCAGTTATGAGCTTTTTAAGGAAAAACACGTTTTTGTTAATAACAAAAGAACCGTAATAGCTAGAGAAATTTTTTTTTTAAATGCAGGTATTTCTATCCTCCTTCAATAACATTATTCCGATTCGAATTTTTAAATCCTATCATTAAAAAAATTCAAAAATAAATTTTTAAAATCAAAAATTCATTATAAAACCAAAACTAATCAGTGAATCCTAAAACATTATTTTCTTCCCGAATTCGCAATAAAAAAAACAGCAAAAATGAGACCCATCTGGTCAAAATCGATCGCGTAGATCCGGAGATGAAGCGGTATATATACACACACACAATCACACACACACACACGCGCGCGCGCGCGCACACATGCATCCATACAGACATTTTCTAAAATCATGTGATACAAACTTCTAAAAACTTTAATCATGTTTCTAGAGCGATTTAACGAAACTTAAAATTTTACTATTACAAAACTTCCTCTAGGAGGAAGCAAAATAAGCCTGTTCATTTTTTTAATTTTTAATTTACTCTTGACTTCCTATGAAAGCGTAAGCAAATTTTCGGTGACGCAGAGTCAGATTGGCCTTCAAAGATTTCTCGATTCCAGCAGACAGTTAAAAGTTTATAATAAAGTAGAGTAATAAGGCTGTTCATTATGTAAAATGTGGAGAAGTTCATTGTTTTGCAAACCAAGAAGAAAAACTAAAATTATCTGAGTGAGAAACATAAAGTCTCCCTTTTCTAGACCCACCATAAGATACAAAATAATTTTGCATAATATTTAACAAATCAATATTAGGACAAAACCCGTATATCTGATTATTTAAGGTGGCTCATGCGTTTGGTGCCGTATCAAGTCAGCGCCCCACAAGGGGCTTCTTTATTATTGTTAAATTAAGTCAACGTATTTTATGTAAATTTATTATAAATAACTTCTAAACACTGATAAGAATTTTTCCATCGGTCTTACAGTCTTATAAATTTAATTAATTAATATTAATATTAATGGCAATCAGATTGCCCTTGTTTATAATAACCTGAAAAAAGAAATATTGTTAGCAAAGGGCAATCTGACTGCCACCCATCACCAAAATGCCCCCCCACCACCAAATGCCCAACGTTTCGAGCCCGCTTCGGCTCCTCTTCAGGGACTTCTAAATATTCAAACGAAAAAAAGATTTTATAAATAAGTAAAAACTTGACTAATTTATCACTACATTTATATGCTCTCAGTGCGAATGCACAGTAGTACATTTGTAACGTTTATTGTTAATATCTTTTCTAAAAAATCTTTAATTCCATATATTGTACATTAAAAACTCCTGTTTTACAAGTTATTACGAAGCAATAAACTATTCATTCACATAAGGTTATGTGTTAAAAGTAGCCATTTATATTCTTTTTTTTTCGATAATTTGGTCGTTGACCTACAATTTTCTTAGTACAGATCGAATGTTTAATGTCTCAAGAATATTTGATGATTCAAGATGAACTCAAGATGATTTAGCAAATTCGACGGCTTTCCATATAGCAGAAAGTTCGGTAGAGAAGA
Organism: Torymus sinensis; assembly: GCA_030522985.1. NCBI lineage: Eukaryota > Metazoa > Arthropoda > Insecta > Hymenoptera > Torymidae > Torymus > Torymus sinensis. The sequence continues at coordinate 12,371 of JAPYZP010008130.1, forward strand.
TAGAATTGGAATTATCAACAATATAGATAGCGCACCCTTTTTGCCCCTCCTTAGAACCAGCTCCATCCGTAAAAATTGATAAAACATTATCACTAAAGGATCTGATAAGAATATCCCATTCCTTATTAGGATCTATTACCTTATCCCTAAGATCTTTCCCCCAACATATATGAATTTTATCACTTATAAAAAGACTTCTATATTGTGTAATGGATGAATTTTTCGTCCATTTACGAAAATAATTATTTCTCATTCACGAGCCGCACATGTAAAAGACGCAATAGAGAAGTGGGCAGAGAGAAGAAAGGCGGAGGAAAAAATAGAGGAGTAAGCTGATTGGAAGGAAAGTGGAGCGCCATGGGAAGCCGAACAAATCAAGTGCAAGGCCAACTAAGACGAGGAGTACACGAAATG
>JAPYZP010008134.1:0-12439 GCA_030522985.1 Torymus sinensis
CACGCGAAGATAAAAGAAGACTGGGGGGGGGGGGGGAGGCGGTGGCGGCACCCGCGCGGGAAAAAGAAAATCGCCAGATACCTGAAACTACGCATGGAAAGCAACAACCCTTTCGGGGGTCCCCAGGCATCTCCCTCTCTCTCTCTTTCTGTTTCTCTCTCGCCCGCTCTTCCACCCTCTTTCTCTCTTAATCTCATTTCTCTCGTTCTGTCTTTCTCTCGCACGGCCGCGCGCGTTCTGGCAGGCTTCTCTCTGCTTCTCTTCTCGCCGCAGGAGAATGCCAATTAAAAGCCGGGCGCTCCGCTCTCGCTCGGAAAGAAAGCCCAATCGATAGGTTGGCTCGGCCACTCTCGCGCTTTCTCTCTCTTATATTCCGGGCGAGCGGGCGAGCGAGCGAAGGGTTGCCGAAACTGGAGGTGGGAATTATGGGTAGGATTAATATGCAAGGACTGGATACGTTCGGCGCGGAGGATGCCTATGGAAAAGGAACACGGGAGAGAGAGAGAGATGCGGGCGCATGGAGAGAAAGAGAGGGAGAGAGCGAAAGCTCGGCCCGAGGGTGGTTTGACGGCCAGAGAGCTGCGGCTTGTGGGTGGAAAGCGGGTGCCGGAGGAGGCGAACGCGCCGCGCGGGAGGAGGGAGCGCGACCGAAGCAACAAAAGGGGTCGAAGGGGAAATATAGGAAGCGAGAGAGAGAGAGAGAGAGAAAGAGAGAGAGAGAGGGCTCGTGATGCGATGGGGTGGTGGTACTACGTGAGGCGATGGCTCGCGCGAGAACGGGGTAAGAGAAAGACGGAGAGACCCCCCGAGGAGGCGGAGGAGGAGGAGGGGTAGGGGGTGGCGTGCGCTCCACTCGCATCTCATCCCCACCCCTGTAGGCTATACCAGAGGGAGAGAGCGGCCGCGCACGTTCCTTACAGGATACACGGCTAACGGACACCCCTATCGATTTTACAACTCGATATATGCGCGAATACCCACTTGTCTAATGACTGATCGGGCTTCGAGCTCTCTCTCTCTCAACCCTTCACCCTCCTTTCTTCCGTCGAGCGCGCGTGTGTAGCCCCCCTTTCTCGTTCTATCTGTGTCCCGTTCTCTTTCTCTCTCTCTCTCTCTGTCTCTCTCCCTTCGTTCCATTCGTCTCGCCTACGATTTTCGTTTGGCTTATGAGCCGGGCAGTGCCACCGCGCGTCTTCTCTCCACTCCTTTTTTTGCTGTCTCTCTCTGCCTCCCCTCTTTACCCAACTCGACGAGGAAGCCAGAGGCGCCAGAGCCCTTTTGTCGGGGCTGTATCTCGCCTCATTACACGGCCTTGCGGGGTGAAAGAATCTCGGCCAGCGTCTCGCGCGAGGAGACGCATCGACGCGCCTATATACTAATGCCCCATCGAACGGCAGCCCCGCCGATTGCGTCTTAATAGGGCGCCGCTGCTAAGTGCACCCAACTGCCAGACTGACGAATGACGGGGTATTAAAGCTGAAGTGGAAAAATGCGTCCGCATAAAAAGTACGTTAATTATGAGGTTAATAAAAAAAGTCTTTGCTTCTGTCGCGTCGACGTTACATATATATTCAATCGTTACATAAAATCTCATTTTTATGTCCTGCAAATATTTCAATGTATCGTTCATTTTTTCCCGAATGTGCAGTCACGTGGCGTTTACATTCGCACTCGCTCTGGAGCCCTTTAAAGTGTTAAAGCGAAAGCTGTCGCGATGCAGCAGCATTGAGGCGAAACCGATGTATTTACGAGGGAAAGAGGTCCTTTCGCCCCTCCTTGCACACACCCTCTTACAACTTTTTTTTTCCCCACGCCCACAATGTTTAACTGCACAATAGATTCGTATCGTTCGATTGAGAGCGCACTTGTAGGCAGTCTTTCGAAGCAAGTCGACTAGCGAGCAAACAGGTATATATATATACAGCAACAATGCCTCCCCCGGCGTCCTGGGAACGGTGCAGAGGTGCGAGAAAAATGCGGCACGCGATGAGTGTGTGCGAGCAAGGCGCAAGCACACGCCTGTACTATGTACGTACACGAGCTTTACAACACGAGGCGCGCTGGCGCGGCACAGAAGGGTAAAGGGAGAGCGCCGGCAGAATGTACGATATTTTATTTTAGCGTTCTTCTGGCCGACTCCAGATAAGCCGCGCCGCCGAGGATTTATGCTTATTACGAGAGAGAGTCGCGCGAGGGGATGCTCTCGCTCTCTCCTCTTTCTCTTTCTTTTACTTTGCCGCGCGCGCGGATACGGCCACCCCCACGTGCGCGTACACGAGCGCTCAGTCGTATAATACACATCAGATTATGAGGACCGCACTTGTAACGCCGCCACCGCCGCCACCGCCGCCGCGGCCGGAGGGAACACGCAGGAGAAAGAGATTCGACGCCGCTGCCGGCCGCTCCGACGCGCCAGATTATTGCCTTTATAATGGAAACGGCGCCCGCTGAATTATTTCTCGCTGATCCGAAATATTTTTCGTTAATTACGAGCCTAACCCTCGCCTCTCTGTCTCTCTCTCCGTGTATACGCACCCAAGCGAGTTTGTATATTGTACACATATCTGCCGGCGCTGCCTTTTTTGCCGATCGATGCCCGCGTGTGTACGCGAGCGCGAGGGCTGAATAATTCTTTATAATCATTTTACGGGCTCGAATGACGAATGCACGCGTCAGAGGAATATAGAGAGGGAGCGAGACGGAATAATAATAGTCGAGGATAGGCAGAGGTAATGGACAGCGACGTCGGCGCGCGGCTTTATAGAATCGAAGAAGCCGATTGTCAGTTGATACGTGCGCGCGAGCGCGGCGGCTGTAAAATCGATTGGACACGTGTCCAAGTACACGCGGCGCGCGACTTCACCCACTTTTTCCGCAAAGGCTCTCTCCCTCCGCACAATCTCTACTTATGAACTCGCGCACATATGCATATAGAATAGAGGCACTTTGTTACGACACGTATGGCTTTTGCATAGTCGCGGGGGCTATTATTGTTGCCGCGTTCTTCTCTCGGCGTAAAATTGCCTCTGCATGATCGTTGGTATACATTCGATTAAATAGCTGTTAATGAGTTTATTTATAATAACATTTTTTTCTCCATCATTCTACGCTTTGCAACTAAAATATATTCAGGAAAAGGCAGCGGTAATCGTGCGGGCTGTTATTTTTGAACAGTCGAATTTAAAACGCAAATGCAATATCTAGTGGCTCATAAAAGTCGCGGCGAAAGCATGTAGTCGGGAGGGTGAGTTTGGCAGGGTGGGGAGCAGAGTCAACGAGGAAATGCATTTGTTTTAAAATGCGGACTCGCCTGATCGACGTCAGAATTGGTGCGGCGGCGGCGTAGGTGAAAGCACGCGGACGCGAGAGGTGCAGAGCGGCGAAATTCCGCCGATTGCATCCGACTTCCGAGAACGCGGGGAAACTCGATCAGGCATGTGAGAGCCCGAGAATTAATATTAACCGCACATATACCTCTACATCGCTGATTTGCATTACGACGAGTGCGCACGCGTTTCTGTATGAATACGTATGGCCGAGCTCTCTCGCGGCCAGTCTAGCCCACCTCCTCCTCCCGCTCTGCGCGCGCGCTCGCCCCTTTATACGTGTCTGTGCTGCTTCGGCAGAAGCCATATATTAGTCGAGGCATTCGCCCGGAGAAATATTAAAACGAGAGAAACGGAATGGCAGAAGGAAAAGCGGAGAGCGAGAGAGAGAGAGAGCGAGAGTAGAGAGCAGAAGCTGCACCGCAGGGACATCGAGACATTCATCCGAGCGTGCGTAATATTGGGTGAAATTTGCGGTGCGGCTTCTGCTGCCGGCCCTTCCGACTCCAAAGCTCTCTCCTCTTGCGAGTGCTCGCGCGTTCTCTCTCTCCCTCTCTCTCTCTTCTTCATCCTTTTTTCGGCTAGCGCCGCCACCGCGATTCACCTATATTACTTTTTTTCGCCCAGCCGCCCCCGCCCGCTCGTACACCGCGGAGAGCCAAGGAGAGCAAAAAATTATGGTGGTAATTTTCCCCGCGACCAGGAGAAACAATAGCTCCCTATCCCCATATCGCTTTATGCCTCCTCCCCGCTGCGCGCCCGAGAATTTTCGCATAAAAATGTCTTTCGGCTAGATTAACCGAGGAATCCTTTACAACGCTATTTATATCTCGGAAATATACGTTATGTATATATATATATTTATCGGAAATGCCCGGAAAAGTATCGACGGCCGTCCCCGCGATTGAATTAATATACGCGTGACGTTTTTGATACATCAATTTTGGAAAATGCGGCCATCTATATGCATTGGAAAAAAGGCGGGAAGCGAGAAAGTGAATTCGAACCGTTAGCCTTCCGCATGCTCGACTGATCGGCTGTCGAAAGCTCATACTCGCGTCAAGCCGAGAGAGTCAATGGGGTCGGTGGCGTCAGCCGTTTATTTCATAATCAGCAGCTTTCGAATATCGTCGGCGTACGAACATGCCGTTTCCGCGAGAGTGCAGTATACTGCCGGGCTTATTGGCAGCGACGCTCGATACATATACGCGTTCTCGCGTTCGCGCTCGATAATCTGACATTTATGCGCCTCGATTCTCCCTCCCCTCATATTCGCGCCAACGCGAATGCACAGCACTCTCTCTCTCTCTCTCGGCATATCGCTGATGATTTTTCCGCGCTGCACACCTTGCGCGGCTTAGTGGCTTGCACGATATTGCCTCGTTTGCGCGTACTCTACATGTGTGTGTGGGTGTATACGTGTACAGCTGCGGGCTGTATTTCCGCATCGACAGGATCGCGGGGGTGGGGGTGGCTGCTGCCGGAGGAAGAATAGGAGGAGCGCGGTGGCTATGTATGTCTGTGTGTGTGTGTGTGTGTGTGTGTGTGTGTGTGTGTGTGTGTGTGTGTGTGTGTGTGTGTGTGTGTGTGTGTGTGTGTGTGTGTATATATATATATGGGCGGGCGACAGTCGGCGCGCGCCGTCGGCACCCAGGCGCGATTGCCACGCGTTATTATACTCCGGCAGCAGATATACCCCGAGAGCTAACGTTGTTGCATTGTCGCGCGACTAATGAGAAAGTTGGCGCTTCTAGCGAGCGGACGAGAGGAGAGAGAGAGAGACGGTGGGACGAAAGGGGAGAGGAAAAGTACGGTTCGAATAGATGGCGAAATTCCAGAATCCGCGATAACGCTAATTATCTGATGATCGAATGCTGCCCCCATTGTCTCGTCATATTATTATTTTCTGCGAACACACCCTTCGAACTTTCCTCGCTGTTTATTTGTGCGGCTGCCGACTTCTTTCACGCGTATCAATGTGGCTTGCGACTCGGCTAATGTATAAGTTAATTAAAATTATTTTCATTGTCAAATTATTTATTCAGATTTTCAATTATTTTCTTACATTTTTTCGGTTTCATTTTCGACTATAAACAAACGAAATAAAACAAAAAAAAAAAGATAGAAATTTACTCGTGATTTTTTTTTCCATCCAATTTTCCCCGCCGGTACTGTAGCGCCGAAAAATACGCGATACATTCAATCTTTATATTTTAATTACTCTCTCGAGGCTCCCAACAGAGCAGAAGCCAACATTATAGCAGCAGCAGCAGCATCAGTTCGCTCTCTCGCTTACGGATAATCTTTTTTCTCCATACCACACGGATATGTAGGAGGGGGTATGTGAGACGCATTTCGTAACTCACCCCCTCGAAGCAACAAAGCAACCACGGGCGGCGAATGCAAATCTCTTTTTTTCTTTCTCTCTCTCTCTCTCTCTCCCCGAGCGTGCGTGCGTCGCGGTTTTAAATGGCACTCTTTCCCTGCTTCCTTTTTCTCCGTAGAGCTGCTCCTCCGCCTCCCTCTCGGCTAACCACCCATAGCAGCAGCAGCAGCAGCAGCGCCCGGGTTGCTTTCGTTCTTCGCACATGCCACTCTGTCCGTCTCATTCGCATCATCCGCGGAGAAAAGCCCCGCGGTGTTGCCATTTATATCTGTGTGTGTGTGTGCGTACCGTGAGTCGGATCCTCCGGCTTAATTTATATAATTGATATGAGGGAGGTAGATGCGAGCCTTGAGAAGAAGTGACTTCTACCTAATCAGCCGCTGGTTAATTATGTCTGAACGCACGTTTTCACTACCTTATTCCTCTGGCTATATACACCATCGCGTATGAAACCCGTAAGATTAATTAAGCCAATTAATCAATGGCGCTAAAACAAAGGCGAAATTAACATTCGCGAGCAGGCGCGTATAGCAGCCCGTGTAATAAAATTGGCAACGCCGAGAGTGGGTTGCTCGGCCGGCTGTGCGAGTGGCGCGCGAGGCGAGACGCCATGACGACACTTACGCTCTCGCCTTCTCTCGTCGTCGTCCCCCTTTGGTTTCGACTCTTTTTGCCGGCGCAGCTTATATTCGATACATCGCCGGCGACCTCGCGCGTATGTGTATATACGTATGCGCGCCAGTGTGTGTATATATACGCGGAGGGGGGAAGGGGCGCCGGCGGTGGGCCGGGACGTCAGAGTGCGGGCGGTGAGAGATATTGGAGACAAATGACAGCGCAAAAAACGTATTCGTGAGAATGCCGCAGCGGCCGAGGGAATAACTAATGTGACGGGAGCCCCTTTCGACAGACGCGAGCGAGCGAGCACAAAGAGAGAAGAGGCTAATTCTCCCCAGGAGAGTGTCTCTCCCGCACATACTCGCTCTCCGCGTGGCGATCGTTCGTTAAAAATTTTAATATATCGCTTTAATCGATCGCGAATTTTTCCTTCACCGTTCGTTTGAATAAATTAAACAAGACGGCCCGAGAGCTCCTGCCGTATCGCATGACTTTTTCATACATCCTCACGAGTGGACGCGTGGATTATTTCAAAGTGTATAGTTGTACATATTAATAAATAAGAATTTTTCTCACGCTGTTATATATATTTTTACTATTTTCAAATTTAAGCCCCATCGCGATCTCCGAGATTGAAAACTTTCCCACAGCTCGGCCTCGTTCCCCGAAAATCCAAAAATAAAACGATTTGTCACGGCGCGCTATCGGGCCGAGGAACGAATTTAAATATCACGAAACATTCGGCTCTGGAAGGCGCACACCTCAGGGCTTTTACGCGCGGATCGAAGCTCGAGGAAAAAGCTGGCGCGGGCTTTATTATCGTAGGCTCGCGATCTACCCCCTCGGTCGCGGTAAGACTATTTGGTCGGGGCGAGCAGTATATGCGCGCAAGCGTGCGAATGCGGTGGGGTTGCTCAGCTCAGTTAAACTCGCGCGCTTACCTCGGACTACGGCTCCGATGGGTGGGGAGAGGATGAGGAAAAGTGGCGAGGAGGATGCCTGGGCGCAGCAGCAGTAGCAGCAGCAGCAGCAGCAGCAGTAGCGAGGGTATATGAACTTCTCATTGATTGGTTAAAATTTCGTTAATACTCTGACGTGTGCGCGCGGGCTTCCATGCCTGGCGCCGTTCCGCCGACTTCTCTTCCTCCTTTTGCCGGCAGTGGAAGAGGGAGGCCGAACCCCTTGGCGAGAGGCGAGCCGAGCCGAGCGATAACCCTTTTTACCCCGGCTCTACTCCTATAACGTAGGTCTTTATTCGCGAGCGCGCGCTCTTTTATCATTTTCGCCTCGCCTGCGCGCGCGGCTAGCTCCCCCGCGCGCGCATTTGCGCCCGCCTTGAATAATGAACCTCCTCGGCCCCGTGTTTTACCTATATACCTTTCGCACACACACACACACAGCTCCGCGATCGAAGAATCGAAGCCTATAGGCCTTTATATGTATTTGCTCGCGATGTTGTAGCCCACGGCCCCGCGTACACACATCTACCCACGCACGCAGGGTCTATAATCTAATTTTATTGGCCGATCGACGAGCCATCGTTACACATACACATATGGGTTCTCCCGGTGAAATCATTACTGCAGCACTGAGCCACGTGTCCGTTCTCTCTGTGCAGAGCTAAAAAAAAGTCTTTATTCGCGAGTTTTACACTTTTTGCGAATAACCGCGAGCGAGAGCGCGAGTGTATTAATTATTTCAACGGAATTATTACTTGACGACTTCTCGGGAACTTTCATTCACAGATATATGGAAAATACATTATTCTAATTACATCAGCCAATTAACGGTCGGGCGGAATCGGAGAAAAGTATAAAACAATTAGAAGCGGCCAATTTTCTCAATAATTAAAATATATATCCGCGTCTGTAATTGCGCTTTGATATCTCTCTCTCGCTCTCTCGCAGTGAAGGAAAATCAATAGCTAATTATACGTCGAAAAGCTTATGTGGCGCGATGAGAAATCCAGGCGATAAAAAGACTGTACAGATCTCCTCAAGCCGAGCGTCTACCGTTTTGAACAGCCGCGCGGGGGCCAAGCGAAGGGAGGCTGCCGCTATGGCCAGCAGCTTACAGCAATAATAAATATCGGCAGCGTGTGTTTTCGTTCGAAGCAGCGCAAGGCCTCGCGAGACGGTCGGCGTACACACGCTCTTGTTACGGGGCTAATGGCGAGTTGTCTGAAAGGAGATTTACCGCTCTCAGTAGTATGTATACGAGCGCGGCGTACAGCGACGGCGCTCGCGCGTGACGCATCGTACTTTTACGCGGGCGGGGTGGCGGCGGCTCTCCCCAGCAGAGAGAACTCTAACGAAATTTCCCTATCGGCGATCAGTTCGACTGGCGTCGATCTCTCCTCCCCTCGCGCTTTTCAACCCTTTCTCGCCGGCCGGCATTGATCTGCAGCCCGCGCGCCGTCTCAGGGAGAGAGGAGCTGCTACGGCCACGCTGCCCTTATCGCCGCGGAGCCACCCTCCCGTAACAGCCGCCACCGCCGAATCCGACTCTCCCTCGTCCTCGTCTCAGTTTGTGCTCGCACTCGAAATATTGCCGCGTCGCGCATACGTGTGTGTATAGATATAGACGTACCTGCGCGCGCGGGGCCGGCCCCCTCTCTAATTTTAATATCGCTCCAGTTCGGCTTTCGAGGCTTCGAGTGGACTCGTTAAGGGGACGGAGAATGCGATTCCCGTATATCCCCCGAATGTGCGCGAGAGGATGGCTCTCTCTCTCTCTCTCTCTCTCTCTCGCGGGCTCAACCCTTTGAGAAAGACCGCGCGCGTGTGTGCACGAGTCTGTCTGTGTGTGGGGGAGAAGGGAGAGCCGAACGTAATCTCGGGTTACTCTGCTGATTTTTCGGGGTTCCTTAAAGTATCGATCCGATACGCGTATAATAAATGCGCGTACATGTAGCGTTCTCATTTTTCACTGTGCATATATTATATGTATAGCTAGGAGTAATTAAATTTTTGAATAAGTAACGATAATAAATCTTTAACGCAGGGAGAAACGAATGCTGCATAGAATAAGTTAAAAAGTTTCGCCGCACCGAGAGCTGCGAGCGCTCTATATTTAGTAAAAGAATAACACATTAAAAGTTTATATAGCACACGCGAGGGGCGATAAGAAAGTTTGTTAAAAGGCTAAAATTCGCGGGGAAGAGCCCGATTGAGCGAATGAGCGGGAGAGAGAGAGTCGGAAGCGTGCGCACACACACATATACAGTGCACTTTGAAACTATGGACACGTTCGGTTTCACGTGACTGAGGAATCGATATTGCGCGTGTTACGTTTCTCTCTCTCTCTGCGCGCACGGGGATAATGTATCGAGCGGGCATCGATCGTCCGAGGTCCGCGCGCGCGCGTAGCGGGCTTTTCAAACGTGAGGGCCTATACAGATGCGCGTTTCCTCTCTCGGTGACGCGCGGGGCTCACGCTCGATTGAATCAATTGCCCTCTTGTACACGCTATCGTCACGTGTTACCGTTATACGCAATGTATGTACAATGCAAATCTCAGAGACAACTGTCAATATGAATTCAAGCCGATGTGAGCGAGGTACGAGCGCGGCTTTAATGCCGTTCCTTCGTACGTCCGTCCGTCCGTCCGTTTCACGTAACTCGGCTCTCTCCCCCTCTCTCTTTCTGAATAAAACCATTTTTGCACTTGTCATACACCGGGAAGGGAAAAAGAGCGGCACTTTTATTGCTTATTGCTATTGACCGGCGTGCGAGTGATTTACACACAAAGGGCATAAACATGTCTCTGGCGCGTGTCGTCGCGAATACACGTACGACATAAGAATTCTATTATAAACCGCACGGGGCGAATTCGAAGGAAAATATCAAAGTTACATAATTCGATCACATTGGCGGACGTGAATCGCGGCGAAGTAGTCCGAATCCGCGGGTATATACATACATCAGCGACGGCGCAAGGAATTACAGAGTGAAAGTTGAACACGAGAAACCACTGAGCCGTGGATGATGGAGGGCGCACTGCTGCGGGTTGTGGAAGGGGGAGAGGCGCGCCTCGCTTCGTCAATAGGCTCGCGAGCAATCGGGAGCATCGGTAATCGCTAAATTGCTTCTGAATGCCGTGCAGTCGGCACGAAAATTTCGTGAGCTCCTGCCTGCTCGCGTATACGTACTCACTCGGGGCCTGCGCCCGCGCCGCCTCGTTAAGATCGAATGGCTCGGCGTTTTGACAGCAGATTGATTTCTCTCTGTCGTCCTTACTCGGCGCGCACGCAACGGAAAAATCAATCTCCCTCGAAAAATTTGCATAATTATCTTCCTACGCCCGCATATATCGCTATATATACGTGCGCATACACAAGTGTATTCTTAGCGGCGCTGGCGAAACAACGGCGAAACACGAGTCTCGAATCCCCTCGAGGAAGTTGAAAAAAGCCAACAAAGTAATCCGGCCCTCGAAGCGGAGAGACTCTACGACGACGACTTTTCTTTCTCTCTTGTCTTTTAGCGAAGAAGTGGCGAACTGGAATTGAGCATCGTCGCTGTGCAGGGCGACTCGGAGGAAAAAAAAGATGAAGTAAGGTCGCCTGTGGTTGGGAGACAGAGAGAGAGAGGAAAGCCGCAGGGGTAATAAGAAGTAGATACAAACGCGCACACTTCCCTAACCTCAGGCAACGACTCGCCACCGCGGCATAAGGAAGAGGAAGGAAGGAAGGGTCGAAAGAAGTTTCTGACCCGCTTACGGGCGCGCGCGGGATTGCGCCCGGAATTCCCGCTACTTCACAAGAGTTTCCAAAGTGGCGAAGCAGACGCCCCCCGCACCCTCTCTCTCTCGCTCTCTGGTTCACGTCACCCCCAGCTCGCGCCTTCCATTCAGCCCGACGACGGCGGCGACGACTATATAGCGACTGCTTTCTTGCCGGGGAAGCGAGAGAGAGAGAAAGCGCGCGTTTTGTTTACCCCTTTCCGCGGCGGCGCCACCAGCCTCATGGCGGCGGATGCGAGTCTTCGTCGTCGCACCCCCTCGAGAGAAAGGGGAGAGAGAGAGAGAGAGAGCCGCTTTATACTTTCCTTCCTGCCTGCGCGCGTTGAAAGTGAACTCTCTCGCTTGCCCCTGAAAACCGTCGGCTGCTTATGTACGCTCTGATTAACACCTCGCGGCGTGCCACGCGCGTGTAAGCCTCTCTACGTGTGGCTCGCTTTGATGCTTTCGAAAGATGTGTCAATTTGGAAACGAGGTGAGAATTTTCGTTTTTTCGGCTGCTCCGCCGCACTAATAAAAGCGCTGGCAGTGCGCGCGGCGAAAGTATGTGCAGCGATGTTATGTTGCCAGCGAGGAACTAGAGCAGTGTAGTAGTAGTCGCTTTTAAATAAAACAACACTATTCATTTAGTTTATTTAAAAGTTGGCAAAGTTATAGCTCGCTGGAAAATGCATGAGGCATATCAGCGAATCGAATTTGATCGATGTTCCAAATAGTCGAGGTAGCTAAACGCGCGACTACTAGTCTAACTGGTAGCGAACCGATTCTTTTGAATGCCGCGCGCAAATTCGTATACTAAACTTTATACGGTATTCTCAGAAGTATATGTAAGGAGTATTCGATCTATCAATAATAAAATAAGTGAAAAAAGTGAAGACAAAGAGCGAGAAAGAGAATGAGAGAGAGAGAGAAAGGGAAGAGATAAAGAGAAGTGTAGAAGCGACGGATCGATCGGGGGTCGTTGTTCAATGTCGTCGTCGAGCTTGATTTAGATAGCGCGATTTATTTTCGTTCAGTATAGATATAAGGGGGCAAGGAAACGTGTCGTGTCGGGAGACCAAGGGACCTGGCCATATTGGATACTACGGTGATTAATTAGGCGGGGAGGACGGCGCGACACGCGACTTTCAGCGGGTTTTGCATCGATCAACCCCACCTTCTTCTCGAGCCACCGCCGCCACCGCCGCCGTCGCCACCGCCACGCCACCAAAACTCTTCCAAGTCCGCGTCCTCGCTGCTGCTGCTGCTCTTTCTGTATTACGATTCTTTTGTTTCCTGCATGCAGCCCCCCCGTGTGTACTCGCACACGGACTCGGATGATTTATACTCCGTCATTTCTTGCGCTACTCGCGGAATTCCCCCCTCCCCT
>JAPYZP010008135.1:0-10623 GCA_030522985.1 Torymus sinensis
GTGTAGCTTATACTCATATTTCACTCGTAAAGTAAAATTTTATAGTACCTATAGCATTTGGGGCAAACTATTTGCTGTATGCAAAGTTGAAGCGATAATACATAAATTAGGATGTTTCTATAACGAACACAAACATCTGGTGCAAAAATATTGTTCATGATTTTATTGAAAAAAAAAAAAAAAAAATTATTCCAATTAAACAACAACTTCTTATAGCATCATAAAAGATTAAAATTCAAAATCATCATCAATTTTCATTAGAACTCTCTGATTGGCCTTACATTGTTAAATACTAATAGCTACTTTTATGAAGAAATAAATTTAAAAACACCTTAAAAGAAAGCGACAACAAATATATTTTCATTATGTAAATTTATTAGTCGCGTAAAAGCCGATGTCGTGTATGCTCAACAAGTGAGCGTAAAATCTTATCGCGTAAAACGGATGCTATTCATACATGCGAGATCTAAACTTATAATACGCTAATAAACGATAAACAATTCATATCGCCAGATGTGATAAACTAGTATCCGCGTCTGGCTTGCAATCCAGATAAATAAATTTGAAGCAATATTAAAACCTATCCGACATAATTTAATCGATGCTATAATAATCCGTAATCGATAATTATAGAAGATACGAATGGAATGATTTTAATTAATCTGCATTTATTACGCAATCCAAAATTTTGTATCGAAAATATCAAGTTAATTATAATGAGACACTTTTTCATTTCATTAAATAAAATTTCAATTGTTGTCTGTCTCTTAAAATAATTGAATAAATTTGCAGCATTTATTAATTAGATTATAAAGACAATAGTTTTTTCTTTTGAATTAGGCTATTAGTTGTAATTTATTTCTTAGCGAGTGTTTAGTGTAAAAATGACTATTTTCTGTTTGCGTTATCGCGGTTTCAACTATACGTTAAAAAGAACATAAAATGTCTGTTTCATATGCATACACATAAACTTTTATGCTGTTGTAACTATAAATGTACTGTGCGAGATTAGTTAATCACTTGAAGTATTATTTTTCAACTTTTATAAATCACATTCATCAAGTATGAAATACTTGGAAAAGCTGTCGATTTATTTTAACGAAGGAGCCATAATCTATGACATAACCTCAACCCGCCAAAGCACTCGAAGATTAAACAAACTGTTTTATTCGTTTTATGGCTTGCACGCGGTATCAACCGAATATTTTACTTACTTCCGCCGAATGTTTAGACGAAAATACTTTAACTCAGAGAGATACGATCCCCGTGGCTACGAACAACGGCTCTTTACAGTCATACCAAAGGCAATTTCTATATTGACTTCAATTACTCTATATGGAGAGAAATGCACGGCACGAAGTACTTAGAAAGCCACGTGAGGCCGGCAACAATTAGTATTGATTCCGTCTGTAAAAATAAATACTTGTTTGTTTTGGGAAAATGCAATCTTTCGTATGTGCAAATGATTTACACGCACCGAGTTGAAATAAAAAAGAATGATCAGCAATAAAAGTTACATAAATTAAATAGCCACTATCAAACAATTTAAATTGATTTATCGCCCCCGAACGTGTAGCCTTCAAAAACAATCATCAGCTCCTATAAGGTGGCAGCGGCGACAATGCGCTTCGTGAATTAGTAACCTTCGCAGTAATCATACCAATGAAACTCTGGCAATTAAGCTCCTCCCCGAGAGTAAATAATTACATATATAGGGAAATGTCTGGAACTTCTAACTTTTATTGTTAACTTTTTTGTTTAAGTAATTTCTTGCTGCTATTAGTTTAGCGTGTGAAGTACATAAACGAGACAGGGTGAAAAATCTTGATTTTCAACGTGGAAAACCAGTCCTCTAATCCTTATTGGTGTGCCACGCATGCTAAATGTTGAGCATGTAAAAAACTGTCTAAAAAGATCCACTTTTCGGTAACAGGAGAAAACATGGATCTTTTTAGACAGTTTTTACATGCTCAGAGTTTAGCGTGCGTGGCACACCAATATGGATTACAGGACTAGTTTTCTAGTCCTCAATCGAAGATTTTCCACCCCGTCTCGTTTATGTTCTTCACACGCTAAACTAATAGCAGCAAGAAATTACTTAAACAAAAAAGTTGCATAAAAGTTCAAAGTTCCCGAGTCTAGAAATGGACGAAAACTTTCACCAAACTCTTCCCAAATACAGTTTTACTAACATAAGTGCATGCTTGAAGAGAACATTGCACTTCAAGCGTGCAAGTGACAGATCGGAGCGGCCTTAAGTACTTACTGTATAGCATCGAAAGTTCCAGACCACAAGAGAAAGCTATACCTGGATGTTCGAGGAATGCCCTTCGCATACCTGAAGCTATTATGCCGCGGCGGCGACCTTCCGATATCATAAAGGATCAGAACCTGGAGACAGAGGCTAGATGCTCTGGGATTTCCGGAGATCGTAAACCGAAGAAACCCGAGCTACCTCCGAACTTAGTAGAATCTGCAACTGTCCGCGGCTAGCTTGGCGTCACAAGACTCGGGTGTCACGCGTCACCGAGCGGTGGTGGTCCCTCCCCCTCCCCATTAAAAGAAAAAAGAGGGAGCATCGACGAGTGGGCCTCGCGCCGCATCGAGTGCAACGCACCGGTTACTTATCGCGCAAAAATACGCAAGCAACAGGCGCTTGCTCGGTGCTCTACACGCTATAGCTCGAGCCTCCTCTCCCGGTTAATTAGCGCGATTGGTTTCTCTCTCTCTCTCGCTCTCTCTCATCGTATCCCTCTCGCACCTTTCTTAAGAGGCGAGAAGCCGTGGTGGGGGCGGCGAGCGCGCGCTATGAGCACAGAGTGGCAGGCGGTGGGGGAATATTTACTCGGGCTATTCGGCGTGTCATGACGACGCAGTCGGCGACGAGTCAGTCTCCCTCGCACTTACGCACGCGCCGGTCGCCTTCTCGCGCGCGTTCGTGTATATGCGTGCGTGCGTGCGTGTGTATGTGTGTGTGTCTGTGCGCGGGCGCGCGTGTCCGTCCGTCTGCTAGATAGAACGAGAGAGAGAGGAGAGAGGGGAAGAGAAACTCCTATGAAAGTGCGCGCGGCGACGGTATCCTCTTCTGGCCGGCTGTGTACTCTTGACTGGATACGATGTTGCCGCCGTCGTCATGCCGGAGAGGTGAAGAGACGCAAAGCTTAAGTGCTTCTCTCTCGGCGCATCTATAATCTGTCATCGTGTCGCCCGAAGAAGACTGAACACGCGCATCCGCGGTCTCGCGCGCGCGCGTGCGATATTCTCTAGTTATTACGTAAATACGCAGGCTGTGCTTTTTTCGTGTTTATACCTATATGTATATATATATATGCCACACACACTGAGAGACTGAGAGAAAACAAACCTGACGACTGAGAACTAGATTAAGTAAGAGTGTACATATACAAGATTATATAAATATATATGTTTGAATGTAAGTGAGGTGCGGGCGCGCGCACTGCTGAGAGAGAGAACGAGTGCGCAGGGAAACGCGAGTGCAAGAAAGAGAGTGAAGCATAGATATACGAAAGGAAAAAGAAAACAACAAAAAGAACTCTTTCGGGGAGTCGGAATTTGAATGGCACCCGATCTGGAGAAGAAGCGAGGTGGTGAGCCGAGGAGGGCAGCAGCACCAGCTGGCGCCACAGCAGCGCAGTCAGCGGCCGCAACAGCAGCGGCGGCAGCGGCAGCAGCGGCGCACTACGCCGCCGTCAACAGCGGCAACACGGGAGGCATGCAACTGCTGCAGCGCTGTCCCGGCGGCAACGGCACCTTCTTCAGCAATTACTATAGACACGGTAATGAATAAGCGCGCGAGTGACGAGATTAGCTCGAGACCAAGTGTGCGTGATCTGTCTCTATATGTGTGTGAAGTTTCATGTGCGGGGTGACACCGAGGTTCGGCTTCAAAATGAGATATATATCCATTTTTAGTTTTTCATTTTTTTTATCTCATTTAGAAGAAAGTGGAATATGCGCTATATTATTGTGTTCTTTTTAAATATGCTTTATGTAAAAATGATGAGAGTTTGTAGTTTAGAGAGATTAAAATATATGTAAATCATGTGTTCTTCCTCTTTTGGAATGGATGGATATATACCCTCTCTTTGAACCCGAATCGTTTGTGTACGAGGTTTGGTGGAAAAATCGTCATGGCAACATAATTCAATTGCTATAAAATTTCAATGTAATTTTAATGACCAATGGCAATTTATTGAATCGAAAATAATCGGTTGTAGCTCCATTTATTTTATATAAAGTTCAGAAGTTATCATTTATTGTTGCTATGCTCGTATTAATTTTCACTAAATTTCGCATACATCTCTCTGGATTGCCTTGGAGTGTACGATAAATTTTATCAAAAAATGCTCGCTGTATAGACAATTTGGTAACAAGTAAGAAGACGAATCATACATTCATTGTTAGATATAAAAGTAATTGAACGAATTTTCGGTATGATGTTTAAATCTTATCATATCGACAATAACTAATAAATATTCATAAACCTTTGAATTTTTTTTTTAATAGAAAAAAAATTATATAACAGTGGATGTTTTGACGTCTTTCTTTTTCTAAATCTACAGTCTCGTTACTTACAATCAGTCTAAAAGTCATATTATCACGAAGTTCATTAATACTTATAGTACTTACTGATATATTTTTCTTAAATTTTTTACAATTCTAAGCAATTAGATTCGTAAAACATATAGCCAAAAAAGTTATAAAATATTTCAGAAGACGCTCTCTAAATATGAATAAGTGAAAAAATGGACTGTTTGCACCAGTGAGCGACTTTTTACTTATTCATTTTTAGAGAGCGATAATCACTTCACTATTTCAGTATTCGGTTTGAAGTTTCAAAGTATTTTTTAATACCATATGATTGATCAACATTGTCACTTTCAATAACTTGTTAAACCAGCCTCATAATTTAGTACATCGTAACTTAAGAGTAATACCAACATCCAGAAATGAGTCTTTTAAAATCGATTATTCACTGAAACTTATCTTCAAACTTTGTGAAAACATATTTATCTCCTAAGAACTTATCACTCACAAAGTTTCAAGAGGTGCTATTGCTTCTGCCGTACAATTGCCGAACTATGTCCCCTGAAAATTGATTAAGTTAATACTCGGAACACAAACCAGTTTTCCCAAAGAAATTACTCGATATTCTTGAATTTTATATTCCGTAAAACGAGTGGATACGTCCATTAGATTAAAATTTAACATAAGTTAACCCATAAAATTAAAATTTTCTCGTCATCAGAAACGAATAAAAGTGTCATTGACCGAATTTATTGTGAAATACATATTTACATGTATTTTTTTTTATTTTTTTTTTATCTGATTCTTGGCATTTGACTTGACAATATGTCTTGTAGTTCAAATGCAGCATACTAATATCAGTGCGTAACTGCAAATATATCAGTAATCAGTTTAACAAAAATAAATAAGTTGGTATTGATTTGGTATGCAATCAAGATAAAAGTATATATATATATATATATATGCGCGCGCGAATATTCGTAAAAGCCAGTTAACCGAATATACTATTATCATCTGAAAATCTTAATCAGTTTTTATATAGCTCAAAGAATCCTAAATCAATAGGTTTTACCTAATTTAATACAAAGAAAATTGTTCATAGGAATAAAATGATCGTTAACTTGTGATCGAAATATACCTCAAGAATTCTTTCACGAGTGCCTGACAAAAATATTTTTTATTATTCAATTTCACTTATATATATCTTTACATAATGAGTCACTTGAGCACGTAGACTAGATTACCCATTCAATGTTATAGTACATTGAGTCATAATCCAAATTACTTAAGTACAACTTTTTAGAGAATTTATATCTCACGCTTAATAATTTCAAAGGACGCCATATAATTAAATTTTGCGATTATCCTGTACAACGGTTAGATAGCGATTTTTCAACCAATAAAATAATAAAATGTACAATAACAACAAGTTGATTAAAGGGGGGATGAGTCGCAGTCTGATAAATATTGAATTGTTCTTTGTTTGAAGATTATATAGAGAGTCGAGATTAATGGGCTGTTTACACTTGGTTCGTCGTTCATTCGATTTCATGTTGCTTTCACTATATTATTACTGTCTTCTTATAAAAATGTTGATAAATGCTTCAATAAGTGCAATATAACTTATTCGCAGTAAGGTTATCTCTAAAATCGTGTTTTACTATATGCTTGCAAAAAACACTTCGCAAAGCGAAAGGAGCTCGCTCATAAGTCATTATATTTCTATAAAAATCAATATAAACCAATATATCTCAAAAACTGTATGTACAACGCTCGTTGTCCAAACAACATAAAAAGTACACATCGAAGGCAATCGATAAAGGCTCACACAATTAACCTAAATTCGACTCTGTCTCTGGTCTTCCCTCCTCGAAAAAGTAACTTGTGAATTTGATAAGGGTCTGTCACGCGGAGACGTGTGACACGGCGACTCGTTTCAATTTTTCCGTTCTTTGCTCGCGGGAAAAAGAAGAACGATGTCGACGCCTCATCGCGTCCGTGGAGATGAGCGATTACTAAACGACGAGAAAAATGATATATACCGAGAACGAGAGAGAAATAAGCCGGCACAAAGTATGTATTGAAAATATCTCCTTTTGCGTACAAGTTTTTTTCAGGGAGCTTTAATACCGCTACTTTTCATTGTGGCTTTAGAGCTGAAATGACTCGTGTGAACGATAGTCGATAAGGGTAGTGCAAATAGAAGAAAAGTTTTTCAATATGGCAGGATAGTATTGTATATTTGAGAACAAAATATAATTCTGGAAATCAATGTATAATTTTCCTGTGATAAAAAGGGCAGAAAGTAACCTGTATTATTGTGATTTTCTTTGTCACAAGATAAGATTTTACATTTGTTTTTATACAGCTATGATTGTTTATCGCTCATTATTATCATTATTCTACAATGAAAATTAGATCAGTTTAAAAATAAACAGATCAGCAAATGACTAGATAGTTGAAAGTTAAATTATTATAGCCGTAGTGACGACAAAGACATTGATATTAATTTGATATTTATAGCAAGGGACAAACAGTTCTATTTCAAACGGGACTCGTAATTTCTTAAAAATAATTCATAAGGTTTAGATAGTAAACACATTTGTTATTGCGAAAACCTTCGCGAATAACCTTTTACATATGGAGAAAAAAAGTTTAGTGAAAATTACCGAAGAATTACTTTACCCGACATTTTCGTTAGCTTATTTTCTACCAGGGAATTCCCTGAAGGTTTTAGCAATAACCGTAATGTGTTTACTATCTAAACCTTATGAATCATTTTTACGAAATTACGAGTCCCTTTTACTAGTAAAAAAATAAGCTAACGAAAATGTCTGGTAAAGTAATTCTTCTCTAAATTTATAGCATTTTTCAAACCTACGATTTCTTCAACTGTTAGCTAAGCGAACCATCATTTTGTGACGAAATTAGTAGCATTTTAAAGCAAGAGTTGGTTAAACCGTTAGCCAACTGGTTCCGATTTCGCCAACCGACTGTAAACGATTGGTTAATGTTTCTACCAGGGTTCCCTCTGGTAAACTACCACAGATTGTAAACTCCAAAAAAAATAATCATATTTTATAGGAAACTGCTAGAAATTTAGGAAAAATCATTGTACTGTAGTGCGGAATTTCCTATATAGTATGGCAATGCACAATGTACTATTTTATCTCTAGTACTTTGCACATTATAACCACAATTTCTTCGGTTCAACAGGTGACTTTTACTTGTCTCAGATCACAATCGCAATCAGCGCATATTCCGTGTAGTGCAATTGTGCGTATAAATTAGTACCGCACTTGGACTTTACGTGGATATGTAAAAAAATGAATAAATAAACGGGTTGTCCTCGATGTCAGAGCATGCGGCTCTGGCGGCAACCCGGCCAACGAGAGGTTGCGCCATCTCTAGGCTTTCAAGGTCACCCGGAATCCCGAAGGATATACAGTACTGACGGCCTTCATTTTCTTTCTTTCTTTTCATGTTCCGCCTTAAGTTCATGCATTAAAGGGAGACAGCAGAAATTAGAGATGTGGAAATCAGTTATTGGTTTGAGAGAATGAGACGTTATCAAGACGCTTAAATTGAAGAGAACCCGTTGGAGTAAAAAGCTTTCAAATATTGGTGACCTGCTACAATGCTCAGGTCACTTGTTCAAGACACAAAAGAGATGTAAATGAAACAAAACATCTTCGTTCAGGCTCATTTAACACTCAACTAATTATCTAAACGGTTACTTAATTTCTTTCGCAGAAGAATCTTCAACTTTTTGCAGTAGGTTTGCGACAACATTACAGTGAACCATTCGTTGATTAACATCGAGTGAGAATAAATTACGGAATAAACTGAAGGAATAATAACTACTGCTTACAATTCAGGTCGACAATAAAATTCTTATTTATCGAAACTGTATACTTGTCGCGCGGGCATATAGCAACTGGCATTGTACATCCGCGTCTTTATTCGAGCACGTCTCGAATGGCTTTTTTATCGTTTCATCCTATCCTTAGAATTATAAATTTCTATATCTACATCCATCGCGCAGAAAGTCATCGTCTCGAACGTGTTTATTTCGCTGTAATAGTTACAGCCTTATTGTGGCTTCATCTGTTACGCAATCGTTACATGAATGGCTGCGCTGGCACTCTCCGTGGTCGGCATCAAAGGGGTATCTTAACAATCTAGCCCGCACAGATATAGAGAACGAGTCTTTGAACACGTGAAGAGGAAACTCACACGGCCGATTCAATCGATCGATCGATTGCGTTTCGCGTTTATTTCGGTAGGAGAGAAGGAGACTGATAGAACGGCAATCTGTCTTTGTCATATCAACTCGTGATTTATGGATGAGCAACAATTGAAGAAATGTGGAAGCGGGCGCATTTGTTTGGGAATTGATAAAATCGTCTGTTTTTAACCTAAACATGCGTGCATCTTTTTAGCGCTTAGACTTTCTGCTCTTTCTCGAATTCCAGCTTCATTGTTGATGACACCAAGCTGCAACTACTTACTTATATATTTTACTTTTTTTACTCGAACACGCGTCATGTATTATACACTGTAATGGCACGGCTGTTGACAAAAGCAATGTGGTTCATATGGGGGTATTCATTACTACCCTCGCCCGTACATCAATGTAACGTATCGAAGATCCAAAGATAAAGAACAAGAGCAGCGCCGTAAAAGCACCGAAACAATATGAGTTTTTCTCCTTCGCTCGCAGGGGAATCGATAAAGTCCTACCATAAAAAACAAGCACATAAGTCTTAGTGCTTGTGATAATATTGGCTTGACATAGGGAATGACAATGTTTTCACTTACCTCCTCTGCATGGCGACAATTATTAATGTGGAAAATTATAGATTTATCATCCGAAGCCCAATAATATACTACGTTAATTCATCCGAATTATACGTCGGAGCTTTGCTATATTGTTAGAATCATTTCATTTCGTTGTATTCTCTTCTGGCGAGTAGCTCAATTAAAGTTCTCAACCAACAATCGTGCTTAGAAAGCACTCTCAGCGTTCCTAAAAATGAAATATTTATGAATGATATATTATAGACGATCAATCTTTCCCTACGACATATTCGAATTTCACGAAACTTATGAGTTTTTTTCTCCGAAATCGTGTCTGCGTCAAAGCCATCATTTATGCATTACATACGAGCGCTGATATCTTTTTCCCTATAGCACAAACACGGTGATTCGCAAATTTATTAGTTAGCCGAGTGTTTGTTAGGCGCAAGTGTACCGCACCCGCGCACGCGAGAGAAAGGGAGAGAGAGTGAGAGATAAGGGGCTCTAGATAGGTAGTCCGTGGATCCCTGGCTTATTGATTCATGCTAATACTATGTACACATATGAACACGCCTACGAAAAGACGGGGGCGCAAAGCATCAGTCACGAGAGAGGAAGACGCGCGCGCGCGTGCGCCGAGAGCACAGCTGTACAGATTTTCAATTTTTTCTTCACCTCATGACGTGGGATCCGCGATCTCCTGTTTGCACAGTTTGCCGACGACGCACGGCTTTAATAAGTCTCTCAATGTACAGCTACGCCGCGAACTACGAGTTGTACGCACTCTAAATCCCTTTTGTGTTTGATCAAGTTTTCGGCGCTCGGTTGCTTTCCAACTTTTCTGATAGATAAACGGTCTCGACAAAAGACGCACGACTTGTGTGCTCGAGACAACGAGATGGCACTGGGCGCGTGTCTGTGTGAGTGAATCCATGTAATATATGGGCCATTTCGGTGGACTATATACTACGTTTGCCTAGACGGCCGACGAACAATATTCAAATTGGCCCGATAACGTATGCGTCTGAACGATCTAGTTAAATATCCTGTCTACGGAACAGACATAGAAGAGGAAAAGAAAATACACGTACACATTATATACGCGTATAAACGCGGTTTTGAGGTTTTGCCTCGATTTGCCTCCGGACAACATTTCGAGTTGCGTTCTTCGCAGTGGCATCTCTATCGAAAGCTTATTTGGTAAACGATCCCGCACGGAAATTTCCATAAACCTATATAGGTGTATATGCTTGAAAAATTGAGCAATCCCATCAA
>JAPYZP010008142.1:0-10284 GCA_030522985.1 Torymus sinensis
AGGCCGCGGGCGCGTACGCCTGCGGGTAGAGGCCACCCAGGACGGCGCTGCGCTTGAAGGCCGCCAGCCGCGAGCGCGAGGCCGCGGTGGTGCGCCGGCGCAGCTTGCCCGTCGTGCCGCCGATGAAGACGTCCTCCGAGCTGGCGTCCAGCATCCAGTAGTTGCCCTTACCGGGGTCGTCGTAGTGCCGCGGCACCTTCACGAAGCACTTGTTCAGCGAGAGGTTGTGCCGGATCGAGTTCTGCCAGCCCTGCTTGTTGTTCTCGTAGTAGGGAAAGTTGCGCATTATGTACTCGTAGATGCCGTTGAGCGTCAGCCGCTTCTCGGGGCTCTGCCGGATGGCCATCATGATGAGCGCGTTGTAGCTGTAGGGCGGCTTCTCGGCCTTCTTCTTCTCGGCCTCGGCGGCCGCGCCGGGCTTCTGGCCGGCGGGCCGCGAGCAGTCGAGCGGCGGCGGCGTGCCCGGCCCGTCGCCCGTCACGTCCAGGTCGCTCGAGTCCTCGCTGTCGGGCGGCGGCGAGCGGGCGAGCCCGGCGACGGGCCCGCCGGCGCAGGCCTCGGGCACGATGTCGCGGATGCTGAAGTTGCTCTTGCCGAGGCTCGTGCGCGCCGGCGGGGGCGAGGCGCTCACCGTCATCTGCTCCTGCGCGCCCTCCATGTTCACCATTGTCCTCGGCACTGTCTCTGCACTTTCACACTCGTCTCTGCCCGCGCGCTCGCGGGCCGCGGGGTCTCTGGGCGCCGCGAGTCTCACTGCCAGTCTCACTGCCGGGCTCACTGCTGGCTCACTGCGAGTCACTGCGTCGCCACTGCTGTGGCACTGTCTTTGCACTGCGCGACTGACTGCTGCGGGAGCGAACTGTTCCGTCGGGGCGATCGCGCGCATCTGCTCGCCCGGAGGCCGCGGGCGGTTTTATAGCCGGGTCCGGGGCCCCGCCCCGGCCGCCCGCCGACCAGTGGCACGCAAGGGCGCCGCGGGCCGGCGCCCCCACGCCGCGGCCGCCCGCCAATGGCCGCGCGCCGAGGGCCGTCGGGCGCCAGTGGGCGGGGCCGCGCCGAGGGGCGGGCCGACCGGCGGAGCGGCTCCGGGGGCCCTCATTCGCCAACCCGTGCCAATGGGATCGGAGTCGGGACGCGCTTGTACTTTTCGCGCCTGCGACTACGAGCTATGCTGCTGCCTCTCCGAAGCGAACAATCGACGCGATCGACACGCCGCAGACTCTTTACAAATCCATCCTCAACCAGGGATTTACCAACTTTTTACCCCGACCCACGGTGCAGCTTACTTGCTATTACGATGGTTATAAATCGTGGATGGCCGCTATTTCAAGAGAGGTCATTTTTCCACTAACGACATAGAACATAGAATAGCTACAGCACAATTACAAACATATATCGACAGTTTGCTTCTTAGGGAAAAGAAATAGTACCCGACTGCTCTTCAAGGTGTAAAAACTATACTAGACAATTTACGACACCTAATTATCCCGAGGAAATACAATCTTAAGTTATTATCTTATTTTATATATCTTATTTCTCATTTTTAGAGCAGTCCGAGTCTGGTCATCGATTTAGTACGCACTCAATTTGTAAGAAATTTAGTAACTTTTCCTATATTTCTAGCAAAATTTTCTGTAAATTATGCTATTGTTAATTAGCTAAGCCAGCTGCACAGATGGGAATCTTTTCTAAAATGAAAATCAGCAAATGTGTTAACAATGATATAAATTCAAGTACTTATTTTAGTCTCTTTATAACACTTTATCGCAACAGACAGGATCCAAATCATTTATAATAATTACAAAAAGTGTGCGATCAAAATATTAAAATGTTATACAAAGAAATTTCCCATGTGAAGCCAGCGCATGGATAGTGCGAGGCCAGGTCAGTTAAAATGAGCCTTAAGTATTTATTTGGGTTCCAGAGGATCGCATGGCATGCTTAGGCGAAAGGCAATGAACCCAAGTAATTCTGAGGTAAACACCTCAGCTATAATTTTGACCTGACATAAGTTAATAGTATTATGGCAACGACTAACTGCTATAATTAACTTTCGCTCTAAGCTCATTAATTTTACGGACTACTATAAAATTTAATATTTAGGGTAATTTATATTGCCTCTGTTGCAACTGAAATTCTGACTAGTACATATGAGATATTAAAAACAGATACGCATATATGGGTCTCCATCGAGACTAAATGTAGTAGACCAGGACATATTAGCCAAATACGAATAAGCCATTACATAAACCACAGAGAGGAATGCTATTGATTTCAGCGGCGTAGAATTTCTTCAGTTTGAAAACCCATTTTTGTATGTTTGCAATTTTTTATATTTTTATTTTATTTTTTTGGCGATTACTAATAGAATGATTACTGAATATTTTCAAATTAGATTGTGCCCTTGGGGAATGTTGGCCTTTTTTTTATTATGGGACGGGGAAAGTTAGTCGAGCGAATAATCAACTCATTACTCTGGTAGAAATCACTTAATACGAAATGATTATGAAAATAAAATGAATAGAAAGAAGTCTAGTATATGGCGACAACAAAGTACTTTGTGTTCATAATTTTCTCATTTTATAAATTAATAATATGGAATCAACATAAAATATTCGTATTTACCTTACTTTCGAATTTTATGTTATAGAAAAACTCATTAGAAAGCATTGGATGGTTTACGAAAGCAGACACAAAAGACATAAATAAAAGATTAATCTAACATTCTGTCTCTACGAATAATTTGGCTAACTTTTATTTTTACACCAAGTCTCCCCTCTCTCTCTCTCTCTCTCTCTCTCTCTCTCTCTCTCTCTCTCTCTCTCTCTCTCTCCCCTCCTTCTCGCTTTCGCTCATCGTCACCAAAACAAGCATGATTACACTGACAATTTTATGACTAAAAAATCATGCAAAGATTAACCCGTCAAGACTGAGACCCCTTAAGCCGGTATTACACATATAGGCCTTTCTAGCCAAAATTATCCAAAAAAATGATAAAAAATATAATTATAATAAAATAATGAAAATATATTGTAAATACAACTTATTTCGAATAAAATGAGCCGAGGCAGAGATCCTTAAACTCATTTTATCCTCAGTTGTAGCATTTTTAAGAAAAAGAGTTTGTTGTAACTTTTCTCTGAAACCGCATGATGGATTTTCATGGGACACAGTGCAAATTGTTCCTAGTTTATGTAGTTATGGGCCTACGCGTAGCAATTTAAAGGTTTTTATGTATAAATATTTTTTTCTTGTCAAAAACCCTAAAAATTCAAAATAACCCTGGTGAGAATTTATCCATTTCGAAATGGACAGAATCTCATTAAAGGGATAAGAGAAATGGTTAGTTAATAGCCCCCGGTGAAACGCTTTTTCTCCTATTATTTGCACATTTAATAGATTGGACGTAACATAACCTAACTTACAAATTTTAAAGATAGGGAAAGTTCAAATATATCAGAGAGTTTAGAAATATACAATCAATATACGCAGATTAAAAACCAGTTTACATTACTCCTTTCGTAAATATTCAGTAAAACTTATTTATTTTCATTTGGTTCTGCCTCTCTAACTCCTCATCAGAATAATAAGTTATTTTCAAACCATTTTCTGACTTATTACAATGATCAACATTACTACCTTTAAAATAGTCAGAAACAAACTTGTGTCGATGGTCAAAAAAAAAAACATTCCGTCTTTCAATCCATTTAATGTTCGAATAATGTGGAAAAAAGCGTTTCATCGGGAGCTAAGAACTAGACAAGAGAAGTTCCTATTTTATAGTCAGTTTTTAAAATAAATAGCCATTGGGTAGAAAATATTTTGGATTTCCACCAGGGAGCTGTCAGTTTTAAAGCTGCAATACATGCTTTTTGTCATTTTGAGCGGTATAAAAAACTTGCAACACTTTCGGTCTTAATGAAAAATTTTCGATATTTGTTTGAAGACTACTCTAAATACAAACAATGTTATAAGAAAAAATAAGTTTAAAAAAATGAAAATTTTAAAATTCATTTATTCAATTATCTGTAAAAAATTGAAAAAATTTTGTTTTTCTCATTACACATACGGTGGTTTATATATAATTCTGGCGTTACTAAAACGTAAGAACCAGACAGATTTGCACAGCATTTGAATTTCAATTATTTTATAGTTTTCAATTTTTATGTAAGGTGTACGTCACGTACGGATCACATAACGGGTTAATCACTATGAATCGTGTGCAAGCAAAAAGAAACATTTTCATTGCAAATAAACTATAATTCCTAGTTGTTATTATAATTATTATCAGTTATGATTATTGAGTTATAGGGAACAAGTTCTGTATAAAGTTCATAGATAAAAATTACTACAAAGTTATATACCTATATACCACAGTACAATATTGAAATAAAATATGTGAAGTTAAGAAAAATCATCACACTGTATCGTAAAACTTTCTATAAAACTCTTGTTCTCAGTATATACTTACTAAACCCAAAGTTGAAAATATATTATTTTTGAAAAATGTCATCAGTTGCCGCAACCACACGAGAAGCTGTCTGAATAGGCAATCATTTTCCTCAAAACGGCGGCACTCTTTGAAGGTTGTTTCGATCTTGGGATACCTTCTAGAGGTGCGGTAGGTTGACAAAAGCTGTTGAAAGGCCAAACAGTCAGGGAGGTCGAGGCACAAAAGAAAAATTTGTCCGTGGAACGATGCGTTTATGGAATGTCTCCACCGACGGCCTCGATGTACTGAAAGTTTTATTGGACAAGTTGTTTTGTTTATCTCCGTTTTTCTGAGCTCCCAGAGTCGAAATATGAATTTTATAAAAAATGTCTGTGTGTATGTATGTATGTGTGAGTGTGTATCTATGTAATAAATTTGTCCGCAGCATAACTAGAAACTGGCCAGAGATATCAAGTTTATCTTTGGTAGGTACATGAAGTTTATTTTGAAGTTGGGCAAGTCGAATAATATTAAGTATTTAAATAATGAAAAAGCAAAAATATGGAAAAATCGAAAATAATTTATCTTGTTGATTTTATTAGATATATATCATAACGTGGTGAGATTATGTACTCAATCTGCATTGCATGCTCTCTGGTTTAATGAGTGTCATAGAGAGACTTAGGGTAATACACATACAAAAAATAAATTTAAATAATCCACGCTTAGACGTTTGCCGAGATATTGTTGCCGAGATATTGTTTTTACTGGAGCGCTTGAGTAAATGTAACCTTTGCTGTCCTACCCAACGACTCGAGCTTTTTTGTCTTGCGTTTTCAGCAGTTCTGGCTGGTTTTTTTTCTCAGTGTATATTGGCGGTCATTCTCCCGCGAGATGCTAAATCGAAACTGCGGTTGCGAGATAGTATAAAACAAATAAATTTGTATGCTGGCTCATAATTTATCTTTTAAGAATACGCATTATCTCAATATTTTTATTAAAAAATCTTATTCATATTTAAAAAAAATCAATTTACTGCCCTTCTAATTTTTGAGAAAGCATTCTGCTAAAGCAGTTAACGGTGGCTTTAAATTTAAATGATAAAATTAATGTGTTTGTTCTTTCTTTTTAATGAAAACTGCAATTGGTTTTTCTCTAAGAAAATGGAGTTTAAAAAGTAACGTTTGAATAAGCAGGTACTCTGAGACTATGTAATTTGAAAAAGAAAAGAAACAATGGGACGCGAGGGTCGGCGAGGGAAAAAGGAAAAAGTAAAGTTGTCTTCTGGACGGCAGAATGACATCTTTATGCGTTGGCAGGCCCCCCATCGGCAAAACGTCGTCACCTAAGAGAGGCCTGCCGATTTAAACGCATCCCCGTGTCTCCTGCAAGCGTAGCATTTTCGATTTTCAGGATTCAGCTGTGAAGCTGTGAACATTCAGCCTGTTGATGTTCTTCTTGAAATGATCGATATTTCACGGGGCAAAACTGTAGATGAGGATCAGTCCCTTAATGGTATAGAGTAATGGTATAGAGTAATAGAGTAATGGTATAGAGTAGTGTAGGTATTACATACGCTGAGGAGGAAGGGCCACAAAAAGAAAGAGGCAAAGACTAGGAGAGTCCATAAGTAAGGAGCAATCATCGAGTTTGGCGATTTTCGCGCGTGCTACTGCACAAAGGGAGGCTCCGGCGTCCTTCCCTCGCGGCTCGGTCTTCTCGGAAGGCGGCATGCGGAAAAAAGGGGCCCCCGGCGTCGACGGCACAGAGTGAGATGCATCGGGCGTGTGCTTACTGCACGGGGAAAATAGATCTCACGGGCGTTCCTCCTCCTGTGCGGCAGGCGTATCTAATCGCGGGTCCAGAGCACTCATTACATCATTATCGGCGCATTCGCCACACAACAGCCTCGGAACACCGTCGACGCAGCCGCTTCTTCTCCGCTCTCAGGCGGCGAGCCAGCCGGGCACCCCCTTTTCCGGCCGTCGAAAAGTCAAAAGAGAGCGACAGAAAAGAAAAGCCGCCGCCGCGTGCTGCTTCCGAGCAGACGTGCGAGGAAAAGCCATTATTTCTGCCCTTTTTGGACCGCGGCCCCTTCGCCCCTCCCTCCATCCACTTGGCTGCGCCTGGAGCTGCGCGCCGATTGCTCCAACAAACTAGCAGCTATTTACTCAACAGAGCCGCTCGCCCTGTCAAACTATCACATACATATATATATATGTACGGCCGTCATCGATTATTTTAATAATGAAGATCGTCGCAGCCGCATCCCGGCTCTGATCCCTTACCACCGAACATTCTTTCACTGACACCATTTTAATGCCACTTTATTTTTAAGCATTTTTTATATAGAATTACCACATTTTCTTAGTGAAAAATCATCTTAAGCGAGAATAAACGTTGTCTCTTCTATGCGTGACGACAGACCAACACTGCCTGTGGGGGAGAGTGGACTCCCGCTGATTTTATACAATCTCCGAGGTATCAACAAAGGAATACAACTGGTGAATCCTCAAAATTCGTAGCTCCACTTGATACATTGATTTCTGTTAATCAACCTCAACATTATTTTAATACTGAAAAGCTGGAGTCTCTAGAAAATCGTACATGTGGAATCTTTATAAATTGAAGGATACTTACTGTTCATCAAAGAAATTTGCTTCAACATTTACCTCGAGTTTTTCGGAGCGTTATACTCGAGTGACAAAACGTATCCCAGAGTTGGGACGAATTTCCTGACCTGCGGGTACCACACTCTCCTAGTGTTCATATTGAAAAGAAAAACTCTAATGTATTTCTTATAATTTCTTTTAACTCCAAATATTATTTCAGAGATATTGTTAATGCACCAAAAGATTGAAATTATTTTTATTAAACCTATTGATTTGTAATACGGAACTATAAATTTTAAACTGAAATTAAAATCTCAGAATATTACTTGTAAATGAAATCACTTTTAGTTACATTCTCTATTAAGTTTAATGACAGTACTCGCAGCATTTATACAGTTTCAGAAACTGTAGCCAATTTTTATTCGTCAATATTGACCATATCATCAATTCACAGGCTGGCCAGAATTACAGACTTGATATACTTTTTCCGCAGAAGTGCAAATATACATAAAGACGTTCCGTCGGTGTACGGCCCGTACTGGTAACATTTTATTCAGCGACATTGTGTTTTTGACAGATGCGCAGATGAGTTTGAATGAAGTTTTACCGTGTTGTTGCCGTTTTCATAAGCAAATCCGATCTTCTCCTCATCAGTTTTGTCAAATTCGGTGATGCACTATCATTTACGCAGATTACAGCTATAACGTGATGCAGCACACCTACACACCAGGGAAACTTTTGATGGATACATCATTTAGTTTTTTTAAAATATTTGAAACTTTGAGGTCATTTTTGTTCACGTATATCAACATCTAAGTAGTTATTGTTTGGCGGAAAATGTTGTACAACTGATGAATAAACATATCCATACAGGTGTTTCTTCATCATCCGCAAATATTTACTTGTGAAATCGCGCGCACTACATTTCCATTTACAAAAAATATTTTGAACAACAACAGGCCCACACGAGTCAACAAGTCTCGCAGCAGACGTCAGCACAGCAGATGCGTCAAAGTGAGCCAGCCAAAAAGTCAAAGGAGTCCAATGGCGGATCATGGCATTGAGCTGCCGCAAATCTGAAAGATCCGCGTATGAAAAGATCAGCGTGGCCGAGGCAAAGGCGCAGTTTTGCGGCGATTCTTGGAGTGAGTTAACGGGAAGAAGTCAACCGGATAATCTCCTACGCGGCACCGTACAAGTATGTATATACATCACACGCACGCGCGCGCGCGCCAAAATCGGGCCGCTTCGAGTGGGACAAGTCAAAAGAGCAGAAATTGCAAATATAAGTCGAACGCCAAAGCCAAGGCAGGCAGCCGTCCAATATAATGCGCTTAACCCTATTGTACATATATACGTACATACATAGGCGCGCGTTGCACTTTTTACCTCTCGCAGAGTCAGCGACTTTGCGTTTGCACGCTCGAACAGTTTTCCCGGTACAGGCAGCTTTCTTGCTCGCCTGACCGTAGCTTAATACGTTTTGTATACGAATTACCGCGAGCGAAAAGTGACATTTCTTTTTCTTACTACAGTTGCCTAGTCGACGATGGGGATGCTGCTATAGAGGGTAAAGAGGACAAAGCGAAAGGCTTTCTCCTCTTTATCAAAACGACATTTATATGATATTTATTGTAAGAGCCGTGGAAATGTCAAACTTTCTCAGAATACCATTTCGATAAATTCGATTTCGACAACTTAAAAAGTTAAGCAGGCTTAGGCTGCTCTCTTTACATAAGTCGATAATCTACCTTACCACATGTACTTTAATCGGATATAACGAACGAACTACTGCGTCACTACCTTACACGTACCGATCTCTTATTGTTTTTATGAAAATACTTGTGATACTTAAAACCTTTTTTTCGAATTTATCTAATAACTTGAGAATGCTCTGCACATTCTGCGAATTAGCTACGGCGAGCATGTTTGCCTTTCTGCTACTCGTCGTCATCACATTGTAATTATACTCCTTGCCTCTTCTGAGGTTCTATTCTTACAGATATATCAAACTGTAACAACGGCTAAAAGTAGATTTGGAAATTATAGTTGCAAAATTCCAATTAGTTATTAGGTCTTGCAACAATTTGATCTGCATATAAAATTTTTACATATTATACGAGAAAAAAATAATTTTTATAAAAATGTCTGTTTTTGTCATAATTGATAACAGAAATAAAAATCAGTCGATCTTTATAAAACTTTACAGAGAAGCAGTTTTGTTACAACTTTGAATAAGATATTTAAAAAACATTTAAAGATTTAAGCATTTTTTAATCATTTTTACTTAATGACAATTTTTTATTGGTTGATATATAATTTTAAATTTATAAGGTAATAATTAGTGAATGATAAAAGTTACATCCCTGGTGGAAATAAAAAATATTTTCTACCCAATAACTGGCTATTTATTTTAGAAACTGGCTATAAAATAGGAACTTCTCTTGTCTAGTTCTTAGCTCCCGGTGAAACGCTTTTTCCACATTATTTGAACATTAAAAAGATTGAAAAATGGAATATCTTTTTTGACGATCGACACAAGTTTATTTCTGACTATTTTAAAGGAAGTATTGTTGATCATATTAATGAGTCAGAAAGTGTCTTGAAGCGAGAGAAACAGAATCAAATGAAAATAAATAAATTTTACTGAATATTCACGAAAGGAGTAATGTAAAATGGTTTTTAGCCTGCGTATATTGATTATATGTTTGGAACTCTCTGATATATTTGAACTCTCCCAGCTTTAACATCAAGTCCTTAAGAAATCTTGAAACGAAAATTTGGAAGTGACGTTATGTTACGGCCAATCTATTAAATGTGCAAAAAATAAGAGAAAAAGCGTTTCACCGAGGCCATTTCGAAATCGACAAATTTCCACTAGGATGGGAATACTTAAACATTGAACACATTTGTTAACCATTTCTATATCCTATTTGGAATGAAAAATAGAATAAGTTTGAGACAAATAAGTCTTTAAGTACATTCAAACTACTCCATTATGTGGCAAATGCCATAGATTGGAATGCTTCGATTTCACATTATGCCATTTGTACGATTCTATTTCGATTTTGATGAAACTTGGTAGGGTGACTGCACCAGTGAAGGTACGATAAGGAAATTGTAACTTTTGTTATTTAATTCAGTGGTTTAAAAATGAATTATAAGTAAAACCCTTTTGAAATTTTTATTTAAAAATGTTCAAACTTAACGTCCGTGAGGAAATTTTGAATGAAAAATCAA
>JAPYZP010008145.1:0-11168 GCA_030522985.1 Torymus sinensis
ATATATATATATATATATGATTGATTTATTTGCTTAGCTAATTAATTATTGTACATCTTTTGTTAACTTATTTGAAAAATATCTCTCGTGTCCAGAAATTGTGGAAAAGAGCAAAAATTTACATTCATTTCGCTTTTATTTTCTGTCAGTGGCAATGAAAGGCGCAGTACAATCAGTAAATAGAGATTTGGCGCACAGATTGAGCGTTAAATGATTACTTTTGCTCAACGCTTTTGCATGAGGTACACATCGCCGGATGTTTGCACTTGCTTTTACCGGATATTCGCTTTAAAGTGCATACCTTACGTTCTAAAGCAGGTATTATTTTTAGATGTGCTGAGCTGAGAAGTATAATAGCACGTTTTATTTTAATTCCAGGTCGCTCCATTTTTCAGTTAGATAATTTTCTCTTCTTTAAATTTTTTTTTTTTATTTAAAAATTTTTAAATTATGTTACGGTACTTTTTATTAAAAAAATATAATTTTAATATTGGAAAAAAGTATTATGGTTACTACAAGATACTAATTACTTTCTTGATAACTTGATTACGGTTCTCCGAATGGAGTTTTCTCGAAAGTTTTAATAATAACACTCGTAATGCTATCTTGTATATTACTTCAGGGCTTTACAACTAAATTTTCTGTTATTCTGATAGTCTATAATATTTTAATGATTGTAATTAAAAAGACATTTGAAAAGCTCTTAGCAAATGGAAATATTATTAAAATATTTTGAAGAATAGAAAAACGTATAAAACATATAAAACGTGGTCAGTTTGTAAGAAATCGGTTTTAATATCTATTTCTAATCGACGCATTACTACTCGACGTACACCTGCACCAGTTGCGCGTGCATTTGCTAGTCGTTGGCCTTATCGCTTTAATTGCCGACATCAAAGTTTGCTTATCAGTAGGTCGATTCATGTTCGACCTTGCACAACGTTTTTTCGCATTGGCTTTCACCTAACAAGTGCACGCCCGCTCATAACAAAGATGTATGTGTGCTCGTAAAAGACAATAAAGTCCGACGACGCGCGACGGGGCGCGCGCACTTGTCTTTTGTTCGTTCGTGTTGTTGGATAAATTATTCGCTCGGCGATTGTTAAATATTTGTGTTAACGAGAGGAAAGAGCGCCGATGGACTTGCATGCGCTGCAGTCTTTATTCGAACGCGTAACGGTATATACAGTACGTGGAGATAATTGATTTGGAACAATTCTACATACGTATGTCGCTATATAAGACTTTGAAGGAGAGGAAACGGCTCAAAGTGTTGGAGCTTATTATAAACATTAAGTGGTAAGTTTTATTAGTGAAAGTTATAGGAGTATATAGAGTTTGTTTAATCAAAGTGATGCATTAATTTACGAAGTACCATATAAATAAAGTAAGATTTACTTGTAAACCCATATTATAGAATAACATATAGAGAAATGGTATAATTAAAAAATAAACTTTATGCCGCTTTATTAATGGAATTCAATTAAAACGACGTCCCTGACGAAAATGCTCAATCAAATGGATATAAAAAAGGAAAAGTACAAGTATAACGTGAGAATTTCCTTTCTTCCCAGCCACAGTACCGCCATTGTATTAAGCGAACGAGGATCGCGCGCGGAGTCCCACGATCGCGAATGAGAGATTCGCAAGCGAGATGAGCTGCATCTTAATGCACCAGCAGCATTTCCTGCTCTGAAATATTTTTAATCCGCGCGCCTGCACTTTACACGCGGGAAGCCATGAAAGGGAGCACCTTGCATTATCATGGAAATGGTAATTCATTCAAATTGCATTTTTTATATAATTATCAAGAAAAAGATCTTCCAGAATTATTCGCGGTGAGAGGCCAAGCCAGGCAGCAATAAACCAGAGCCCATGCGTCTCGCGAATCGAATAGCGTGCAGTCGTCAGGACAGATGCGGCCGTGTAGCAGAGTTCGCATTCATTCGGATATACACTTATGCGACGCGCATAAGGAAGTGACTGCCTGTGCGGCGCGCAACGAAAACAGAACGCAGCGCATGTGTGCACACACAACAGTGCCGGGCCCTCTTCTCTGCTTGTATACAGAGAGAGAGAGAGAGAGAGAGAGACGCGGATCGAGACGAT
Source organism: Torymus sinensis (assembly GCA_030522985.1). Classification (NCBI taxonomy): domain Eukaryota; kingdom Metazoa; phylum Arthropoda; class Insecta; order Hymenoptera; family Torymidae; genus Torymus; species Torymus sinensis. The sequence continues at coordinate 2,110 of JAPYZP010008145.1, forward strand.
CATGGGTCAGCAACTGCGCGCGCGTAGCGAGTTGAACGGCCTCGTAATAAAATGATCAGTGGACCGCTAGCCGTGGCAGGCCACGCCGAGTTGCAGCAGCGGCAGCTACTTATCCGCGCCCGGTCTCTTACATATATATATATATATCTCGATGACTCTTGCGCGCGCACGTGACCTTATTGTTTGGAAAAGGTTATCTCACGCGCGACACGAGTGACGTAATTACTTACGCCTCTTCTAAGCACACATAGGACTGGCCTGTGGAATCTACGATGATGTTTTTATTTGTTCCCTCTGCGCGATCGCTGATAGGGGAAAATAAAAATTTTCGCACGATTAAATGCGCGAGCGCTCTAAGTATCTAACGGTATAAGATACGAAAAGCATCGTCAGAATAACGAGAAATGCTGCTTTGAGAAAGAAAAAGGGAAAAGTTGGTGCGCGGCGGCGGGCTAGCTGCGCGTGGCTGACGAAGCGTTGCATGTAGTTGCACTGGTGCGCGCGAGCGCGAGAGAGTAGTGGGGAGTCGCGCCGCGGCACACGAGAGTTAACGGCACCAGAGTTAAAGGGATTACTTCATGCCTTCTACTAGGCTAGTTTATCTCCGTTAGGTCGCCCGAGTCCAGTCGCCTCTCGCTCTTGCGAGCGAATACTTGCGTTGTCTCCCGTGGATGCGCTTGTTTTTTCCTTTTCTCTCTCTCTCTCTCTCTCTCTCTCTCTCTCTCTCTCTCTCTCTCTCTCTCTCTCTCTCCGTCCTTTTTCTTTTCTTTTTAATTCGCCAACCGTGGGCAGTTTGTAATGCGGCTGGTGTTCGTGGATGTGAGATGTGTGACGTTGCATCAGCATGGATCCGCGTGACTCAACCAAACAAAAACTTCATTTATTGAGGTACGATTGAAATAAAAAATATATTAATTCATAACTAGAAAAAAACTCTACAATGGGATGGAAAATAGATAAAAATTCACTTGTAAATACGAGTTGAACGCCAATTGCATGAACGTATTTATTGTTTTGAAAAATATTGCTTAATAAATCGTTTGCCAATCTCTTTTTGATGTGTCAATCGCGTGTATACATTTAGTATTTGTTTGAATGAAAATTTTGAAAATTAACTGTGGTTCCGGGTGTATTACACAATACTGCTACTGTAGCAGTATATATTGTCGGTAGTGGTGGCTGCACATTGAGATTTAACCAATGGTAACAATATATATACATTAAAGTTTCGAATGTCACGCCAATGTCCTCGGGAAAATCTCGTAGCTGCGTAACCCCGAGGCCGCGTAGCTTTTTAAATGGCCACGTAGGTATATATAGAATTTAAATATCCCAGCCCTGTGCGTGTAACGTGCGCGCATGGGGATGTGGCAGGATCGGCTGCGCGCGCAGCCCCGACAGAAGGGCGTCTGCAGGCTGGCTACCTATGTGCCTATGTGGCAGCCACCCCTCGCCGCCCGTTTATCGATCTCGCGCGATTCGCCATGACGCTGGCTCTCGCTCCCTTAACCTAACAGCCGCGCAGCAGTCGTGAACGGCGACTGGCCGAAAACAGCCGGCTCAAGCGCCTATACTTTTTCTAGTCAATATACCGCTTTTTACGAGCCTTACTCCCTTCATTTCCAACTTATCCTAGCTTTAAGTCGGCTGTCTAGGCTCGAGGAGTCAACTGTGTGCTCGGAAATCGCTCTTTAAACTCGCAAAGCACGGCTGGCCAGTGCTCGACGCACTAATTTCTTTCAACTTTATTCCTCAAAACCAAGATCAAACAGAATGAAAGATTTAAGTTTGTCGTGAGTATTTTCTCACCCTATATTATTATTCTCTCAGTTTAGTAATTATTTCTGTCTAATTTCTTGCCGTTATGTGTATTATAATTACTAGCAAGTACACTAAACGTTTTCATTTACAATATTAAAGTACCCAAAGTATGAAAACATAACCTTAGTATTTTGGCTGAATGGACGAAAAGAGATGAAATAATAAAATATATATTTTATTAAATTATATTTATTACTTAAATTTCGACTAATTTTGTTTCATCTTCGTTATATATACGCACATTAGCCTAAATAAGTTTCACGTTCACTATAGTAATAATGAAATTACAGTTTTGGTATAGTTAAAAAGTTGACAAAACAGTTTCAATTATAATATATTGAAATTAATTCAGTGTAGCACGCGTGTGCCTCCATAACGTTTGCGCGTTCCTTGATTTGCTTTTATACCGGTTAGGTAGTTGACGCTAAAGGAAAGCAGATGTTAAGATGCATGCAGGTGCACGCACGTTTCGGCGCAGACTTTATTTCAAAGTTGATAATATTAATAATAATGCATGCTTATCTCGCCACGTGCCAACATAACGTTATCTTTTACTGCGTGCTTCCGCATAAATGTAAGTAGTTGAAATTATGCACGTGTAACACAATGCATGTTTTTCATAAACGACTTATATATATGATACTTTTCCTTCTGAATTTTGCTTTCGGTTAAATTATATCCTTCTTTTTTAACATTAATATATATGGCTAATGATCCTCTGGTAAATTAGAGTATAAATAAAAAGATTACTATATGAAAGTAAAAAAAAATTCTTCACTTTTATCGGTGCCACGTTATAAGTCTGGCGAATGCCTATTCTCTAAAGGTTGCAGTCGTAGACGCGAGTAAAAAGTAGCTTTCGTAAAAATCTCGTGTCCCTTGACAGAAAGCAAAAAGGTGAAAAAAAGTGTAGAGTGTGTCAGAACGGAAAGAGAAGTAGGTTAAGGAAAAGGAGCAAATGGCAAGGTGCGCGCGCGCGCTCGCACGCGGTAATACAGCGTATACAACACACAACAATGGTTGTGGGTCAGCGCACCGTGTGCAGTTCAGGCTGACCACGGGCTCTCCTGCGATGCGCGCGTGCAGCAGCAGTGCGGCCACTCCGCGAAAAGAGCGAGCATGGCCGATTGCCAGAAAAAGGCCCGCAGAGCATAGTATTCCCACGATAAACAAGCGTTTCTCTCCCATATGTACAGCGGCGCACCGGCCACTCATTGATCATTGTGTAAAGTAAAGTATTACATTATGTCGAGCTACCTATATTACACGCAGCGGGCTGTTGCCACCCGGGAATCGCAGCCGCAGAGCGCACGCGGGCGCGCGAGAGAGAGAGAGAGAGAGAGAGAGAGAGAGAGAGAGAGCGCGCAGGAAGCGAAGCGAAACTATCCGCTCTGGCTCTGCGGCGCGCTGTTGTTGCTGGCTTGCTGCTGCATCCGTCGACAGGCGACACTTTGCGCGCTCTTGTTCCGCGTGCAGCGAAATTGAAGAGCGTGTCGTTTTGCTCGCTATACTTAGACGGTCTTCAGAGACACGCTGCCCACCAGCTCTCCTCGATTTCTCACCTTACATATACTTCGTGCTTGCCTCAAACTCTCCGAACTTGACAATCACTTTTCTTTTATTCAAAAACCTATTATATCTTTTATATCTGTCAATAAATTTCGGTTATGTATAACTGACTTTAAAATTATTATTATTTACATTTTACATAATACTGTGCGTAAATTCTTTCAATTGTTTACTTATAATCTATAATATTTGGCTCCCTTCATTCTCTCTATATCTCGATGAAACTCTCTTGCAGTAGTGTTATTTATTACACCTATATCTCCTTGCCCCTGGCACGCACTTCCGTACGTCTCTTTGTTTACAAAGCCGTCGATCGAGTGTATATGCGCGATGAATTCAACTGTGCTGATTAAAAAGCCACGCAATGGCACACATATACACCTTATAGGTAGTAACAAATACGTTTGAAATTCGAATATTAAAAAAAATTTAATAATTCATCTAATAATAAAGCTTAATTAAAAAAAGAAAATGGCTAATTCTGCGACTGAATTATGTCTATTCAGTTGCGCAATCGAAGTATATAAATTAAAAGTAAACATCGACTAATAGCAGGATTAATGATAGGCCCGAGAAACTATAGTATTTCTAACGTAAACGGGTTTGTACATTTTCCAGAGCCCGCCTTGCGATGGCAGATAAGAATCCAGATAGCCAGGAGGCGAAACTAAAGAGCGTGAGGCGACGTCTAAACTTTGGTGACTCGAACGATGACAAGTCGCCGAGCAGGGACGAGGTCGAGCGTAAATTCGCCGAAGAGAGAGCCCGACATCTGGAAGAGGTGAGTTGCATTCACTGCTATATAAACTAGCTTGATTATACAATAGTATACGACAATTGAGGAACTTGCCAAATAACGATTCTTGTTTATACTCTTCTTTTCGCATCGTTTATAAGCATTATTGTAAACGCCCTTGCAACTTTTATTCAATATGTTTCACCCGACCTAGCCAGCATAACAAATCTTGTCAATGAGTAGTAACTTGACTAATTCTCTGTTGGTTGTGCGCAGAAAAAGGCCAAGTGGAACTTCGACTTCAAGGAGGAGCGGCCACTGCCGGGCCAGTATCAGTGGGAGCGAGTGCAGGACGATGCGCCTGCAAGCGCCGATGCGAGCGCTGAACACGTCAGGGGGGATGCAGCCGAGCAGGCGCGCTAACTCTGCGCCGATCTCCTGCACTGAGAGAAAACTTTTGCAAAACTTACTATACTGTCTCGTGAAGCTACCACAGACTGTAAAGACCCACAAAATTACCATTCTTTACAGTAAATTATCGAAAATTCTCATATATTTCTGGCCAAATTTCTTATAAAGTATAGTCATTTTTTGGCTTTTTACAGTCTGCGGTGGCTTTACGAGACAGTATAGTAATAGTTTTACCAAACTATTAATAATTTTTACTTAACTTCTTTTTCTCAGTGTATAAGTACTGCCGCCACGTGGCACGGTACATCGTATTGTGTCGCCTGTGCATGGCTTCAAATTTGAAAAGTGCGAGAATCAGGGAGCAGGGGGGATTTTAACCACTTTTTCTACTGCCTATTTTCGATGGCGTGCCTTTTATTTTTTTTTCATAGCCGTGACTTTACTTTGAGGTTCTTTATAGCTGGTATATTGAGGTGACTGCGATACTTTATAACCATTGTGAATTTTACAAATCAGTTGACATAATGCAGCTGAGAAAATGAAGAAACGAAATTTTCATCTACTCAACTTGAACTATTAACGGAGGAACTGATTGGCAACAAACTCTAGTCAAAGAATTAACAATTGCTGACAATTGATGGACAGCTAAAAATTTATTTATTAGATGGAGTAAACAATGATATTTTGTATATTGTGATAATTTTTCTACCTATACCTTACTTGAAATTAACGTATACGTATGATTATAACTGACGATGCAATATAGGTATATATGTATTAGAGACTAAGAATTTTGTAAATAAGATTGTGCGTTATATTTTGCAAAATGCTGAATAAAAATCACAACTGTATAAAACCATAGCAGTGATGATTTCAATGACCTCCCCCCCCCCCCCCCCCCCCCCCCCCCCCCCACCCCGCCACCCCCCCCGCCCCCCCCCGGAGGTGTAATAAATTCTCATGAGTCGGCGCATGGGGCCTGCGGGGCGAGAAAAAACAAACGCGTACACGCTAAGCATTCTCTGCGTCTCGGGGGAGGCGAAAAATGCGCAACGCGCGCGCACAATAGCCCATTCTCGTCTCCATCGGGCGAAATTCAGCGGAGGCTGCGCGCAGAGCCACAGGTGCGGCTGCTGCGCACAGCGCGCAATTGCTGAGAAATTCTCAAATCCCACGATCCGCGCGTGAGCTGGCCGAGAGTCGCTTACGTTTATGCGAAAAAGAGGAAGAACAAAAAGCGGTAGAGTTCTACATATATACACATGCGGGGGCGAAATTAATCTCGGTGCTTAGTCTTTTTGTCGCGGTGCGCGAGCGTTTTTTTCCTGCGCGGCACCTGGCGCTTCCCTCTCTCTCTCTCTCTCTCTCTCTCTCTTTCTCTCCTCCTTCGTCCCTCTCTCTCCCCGTCTCGCTTTAGCGCTGCTCTTTTACTTTCTTCAATTCGTAGGCGCGCTTTTATTTGATCGCGCACGCGCGGACTGCGTGATGCCAGGACAGCCTCCGCGCGGTATAGCGTCCGGCTCGCATACGCGCGCGTGTATTGGGAGAAGTTGCACTTCCGTTCCGCGAATTCCCACGGAAGTGGGCACACAATCAGGCGCAAGCCCCCAGCGCGACAAAGGGCGCGGCATACAAGGCGTAGAAATTCCGTTGCGCGTGTAGCCCCTTTAAAGGGCCTTCTCTCTCTCTCTCTCTCTCTCTCTCTCTCTCTCTCTCTCTCTCTCTCTCTCTCCCTCTCTCTCTCTCTCTCTCTCCCCCACCGGCTGCCTGCTGCAGGTGTTTCGTCGCCTCGCTCGGCTTCAAACGCTCGCTTGATGAATGAACGAGCCTGGAGATTATTTCCTCCGACGCGCCTGGCTTTTACGATTTTACAGGCCGCACGCGCTCTGTTTACAAACACCGGTTATCGCGCATTGCGCTCGCCTCATGCAGACTTACAAATGTACATATATATGCTCTGAGTGCATTCGACGCGCTTATCTTTACTGCGAAATAAACCACGTCTCCCGATGCAAACCTGTTTAACAGGAATAACGCCACTTCGAATAAGCTACATGTATTATGTATAAAGCTAGATATTGGCAATCGGTTCTTTTTCAGAGCCAATTCTCGGTATTCCTATTCCTCGAACTTTTTATGCGACTGTGTAATAGGTATAACAGTCAGTGCAAACGGCCATGGCGAATTTCCCGTCCACATTAACGCGGTCTCCCGACAAAAGCTTCAACAGATATTTAGGTATACGTATGTGTAACGCAAGCAAGAAGAGTAAAGCGTAAGAGCAAAAGGCGCGACTGGCGGAGGAGAAGTGTCACTCAGGTGGGTTGTTGCTGTTGAAATCGAATTCACCAAGTACTACTTCCGCCGGCGAGCGCATTCCCACGGAAGTGGCGCACAATCGTCAGTGCCTCGACAAAGGATTCGCACATATGCGCGCGCGCGCGCGCAAGACGAAGAGAAGGTGCAGAAGGAGAGCAAGTGATGGGCAGGCTCGTATAGGCGTCGAAATGAAGAACGCGCGCTGCACCGGTACAGAGCGCTCGCTCCCCAAAAAACTATCCAATGTCAGCGCACTGCGATTTCTCGCAATAATTTTATCAAGCCTTAAACATCGACTGTTAAACGCGAGGCTAAAACCAATCTGTTTTATTTATTTTTTTATAAATAAGAGCTCAGTGAACACTCCTCGGCATTATTAATCAATTGCAAGCAGATAAAGATCAACTGAGGCAAAGTGCTAAATACGTATTCGAAACAATTATCAATTTTGCCTCAACGATACAGACGTGTGATTAGTGCTGTAGATTGCTTAAAATAGGTATACTTATACAATTTTCAGTATTAGTTACAATTTTATTATTATTACGCTCGGAGAAAACAACTCTCGTTTCCAGAACCACAATGCACTGGCCTCTCTTGCATCGACAATCTGAATAAAGGCGTCCTTTAATTAACTTTATTTTATAAATACACTGGTATCTTATCTGACCTGACATTAAAACCTACATAATTGCAACAATCATTAGCGATTTTTCCCAAATGCAATCAATTTCAAGGTAAATCAGAAAAAAAGTGCATCTCGTGGTATCTACGATAAATTTTCGTGATGACTTTTACTTTGGCAAAGATAGGAAAGTAAACATTCTCTATCGCAGAAGCGCATATATATATAGCTCCCTCGTACAGTGGAGTCGCTCTCCCGAGCGATAATGAAGCCACCATCAACGCTGTAATCTTTGCATTCATTCGGCGAAAAGAAGTGGCCACTGTCTCTCTGCGGGACACAATGGAAGTCGGGGGGGGAGGGGGGGGGGGAGATAAGAAAAGGCGACGAACGTCTCAACAGAGGAGAGAGAGAGAGAGCAGGTGGTAGCTGGCGAGCATCAGGGCTGCCTGGCGGACGCAGCCTTCTCCCGTTTCTTGCTGCACGAGCTCTGCTCCTTGTCGCATGATTGACTTTGTTAAACGCGCAGCCCCTCCGCAGCAGCGTCGTATGGCAAGTATTGATTTACAGCTCTGGATCGTGGCGCGGAGAAAGCGAGCGATACGTCGATAGCCCCTCGATGACGTGCGCGTATACAGATATACAAGCGCTTTTCCTTCTCGTCACTCCCGCTTTCTCGGTGCGGGTGCGATTATCGCGGGCGTGCGGCTCGAGTCGTTAGCGATGACACATTGTTTAAGAAGCTCACTCTTTATTACTGAGTAAGCCCAAGTCATTCTTTCATCTCTCGCATTGAGCGCACAGATAATTTATCGTTTCGCCACTTCGGCAATCGAGCTACAAAACATTCTCTTATTATATCGATTCTTATACATAATATCGTCTTATAATTTGACGTCAATTTTTTTCAATTTATATCTGTATCGTACTTGTATTAAAAAAGAAAGAAAAAACCGTTAAAAAAGATACATCCTGCCGGTAACACATGCAATATGCATACCACGGCGAACAGCAAGGGCTTCTATTAATTTGGAATGACGCGGAAAGATTACTTACAAGGAGCCTACCAACTGTCTGCGACAGTCTATATGAGCACGGGACGGTCTTCCTTTATTTCCGCATATTAAAAAATAAAGAAAAAAAGTGTCACTGGCTTACGTCGACATGTAACGTGCAAAAAAGCTAAATATATATTTAATAATAAAAAATATAACAAAAATGTTAAAAATGATAAGATTTCATGCGGGAGTATCTAACTAGCTTTATAGATGCGAGCACCTTCAATTCTACTCTGCTGCATAAATAAATTATCAATTTTTATATTAAATTGTTCGCATCATCATACCGATTGAATATATTTTTACAAGGCAATTTGTATAATAAAAATGTACATCAAGGCAGCCCGTTTTTATTTTGCCGACGAATTATATAGTAAGCGTTGACATCGTGCTTGGTGTGAAAAGAAAGAAGAGAAATAGTGGGGGGAGGGCTCGCTTTCCTGGGAGTATATTTCATTAGATCTTTCATCGGGGGTTCGGCAATTCGCATATCCGCCAGAGAGAGAGAGAGAGAGAGAGA
>JAPYZP010008148.1:0-12137 GCA_030522985.1 Torymus sinensis
AGGCGAATCTCAGCTTAGACTTTCGGTTTACTGACAACGCGATTGTGATGCGCAAGAGAAGGATATGGATATCGAGCGTCCGCATCAGCATAAGTGGAATAACGGCTTTCAGTGAACAATGTACGCAGACACGAGGCAAATTGACTTACCGTGCCGAACTGACATTGGCGGAGCAAACGCAAGTAATGGACGTGGAAAGGCGATTTTAAGGTGAAAATGTACTTGGATAATTTTATTTCTATCTTCAAATATTGTTTGATATTCGTATTTTTAGTATTTTAAAGTAAAAGGTACTGGGGAAAGGGTTTAACTATTAGTAATGAATGAACGCGTTCCTCGGAAGTACTTAATATGGTATCAACGGAAATTAAATTTTTTTATATTCTAAATTATTCGAGGATTTTCCATATTTTAAAGTTTGAACGCAAAATCTTGATTTAGGCAAGAGCTCTGATTTTAAATTTCCATTAGCGAATGCATTCCATTTCCACGGCAATCTATGTAAAACTAAATATATTCAAACTGCAATTCATAATAGTACTATTTTGATATAATAACATGAAAATTAATGAAAGTACTAAGCATCGAAAGTTAAAAAATAAGTCTACAGTACCCCATATTTCTTATCATAAATATGAATTTCATTGATATTATATTATATTATTCTAAATATTATTTATTATTATTAATTACTATAAATGGCAAACAACTTTCGTTACACAATTTAAGAGTACAATTTTTCTTGTTGTCCAGAAAAATATGACATAATTATTATGCATACCAACGATTCGCTGTACATATTTTAATACCCTTTCTTTTTACTTTTTAAGAGTCAAGATATATTCAAATACCTCAATAATCGATGAGGAATGTTCCGATGAGGGGGCACTCGAAGCCCGGAATACTTTTAATGCCGTACATGTTTTTTCCCCGGCGAGGTTCACTTTTAAAACGCGTCAGTCTTGAAAATGTCAATATTTATATAGCAGTATATCGGAAAAACTACGAGCGACCAGATTCCGGCATACGAGCGCTACACAAGAATCACGCGCTCGGATCGCGCGTACTTAAGAAAAGTCTGGTTTTAAAATTTAACGGACCATCGCCGTAAATTCGCGCCGCGAGTTACAAAAACGACATGCTCAAACAAAGTGCCGGAAGAACGCGCAAACGCTGCGACGTCAGCTTTTATTCCCGATCAATCAAACGCGAGCGTTTTAACCGACGGTACGGGGCGCGCACACTCATGCATTTACGCGAAAAAGCAATTTCGAGATATTATTCGAATTATCGTGGATTTTCGCGTTCCATCGGTTCGATTCTTTGTCGCGAACGCGGTTTAGTTGAGAAAAGACTGAAGCCAGCTCAATATGGAATTAACTCTCTATATAAAGTATTCCATTAACGCACTGCTCTAATAATGGATGCCGATAAAAAAAAAAAAAAAAAAAATCTCATGAAATCGAGAAATGAGCAGGCGACCACAGCGGATGAAACTGTAAAGATTTTTCTGGCTAGGATAAATTTTTTAACGAACCCCGTGAAATATTAGCGCCGGAATAAAAGTCAACTTATATCGGGAGATTTTTTTAACAGTATTTTCGGCTGACGCGTTAGTTATTCGTGCGTGCGCGCACATTATAACGCGGGCCGGTTGGACGGCAACCAAGCGCTTTATCACGCGACAACAAGACCGCCTACTTCCCCCCCGCGAGCCCAAATTATCGCGCCCCAGCGCCTCTCGCAAACTCGGCGAGGAATTTTCCGCTGTCCAATAAACCAGCTAAAATATATGGTTTTTCTTTTTGGTGTATCTAATCACATATCTGCGCGTAAAAGTTGTAAAAAATGCCTATAATCGGGCTTTACTATCTCGTTTAGGTTAATACTAATCTCCGGGGACGTAAAGCGCGTCTGAAAGGCAAACTCTGTGTACAGGGTTTCCTTGGGAAGCGCCGTAAACTTTGTCTTTCCGAGAAAAGTGTGTATCGACGTCGCGGTATGATGGCGAAGCTGAAAATTAATAAATGCCCGTCATAAATAACGCGATGAAAACTTGAAACATCAAAGGGTGGGCCGCAATTTACGATCGATCGGGTCGTTCGCCATAGCTATTCTTTAGGACGGCACAAAGTTCCTCGCTATAACTCATCCCGATAACAACATGATCCTTTTGTAATCGAGGTGGAAATTTAATATTTCTTTGAACTGAACTTCATAATGGACGATGCTTAAGCGAATCTATAGATGAAATTTTAATGGAAGACCTATAAAATGTCTTAAAAGTCAAAATTGTTCACCGATATTTACGAATAGATTAACAAAAAGATATGTATGAATAACTATTTTATGGAAGGAAAATATCTGTATCGTTAGATAGTAAATTAAGAAACGTTATGAATGCTGTCATACTGCTGCTTACAACTTATCAAAACATTAACTAATATACAAAAAAAAATAGAAAAAATGAAAAAAGATTGATAAATGTAAGTAGAAAACTAAGAAAAATCGTCCTACATTCATTAATGAAAATGAAAGTTATTTATTTATAAACCATTCGTATATGCAAAAATCTGACGTACATTTTGAAGAATCGTTCGTGTTAACATGTTTACAAGTTTTTTGTAACTTTCTTTTCAACATAAGTTAGCATCATTTTATCCAAGGGGAACCACGGGTATCTCTCAAAGGTTCCCCAATTTCTCACATTATTACAAGCTCGAAAAGTTAATCCAACTTTCACACATCTACCAAGAAAAGTAATGACTCGCGTCTCAAGTTTTGCAGGCCAGCAAACACACTCCCAACACTCCATAATAGATAACACCCAATCTTAAAGGACAATTCACAAAGACACCTCTCCGAATTAAGCATCAGATAAAAAGTACCTTACGATCGCGCGCGCAAAACTTTACCGCCGACTCAGCCACCTACTTAACTTTTGCACCCCGGAACTTTGAGGTCGCAAACGAAGTATATACGCGTATCGCGCGCACACCCCAAAATTTCACGCTCGACTATACAATTCCCCAAAGCAAACCGCATGAAAGACCCGCGCACGCGCCTCGTATCTGTCTCCTCCCCGCGCACGATCGTGTCGTCGCTTAATTTCGAAATAGTTCTCCCGCCACCGATTACACGAAAATTGCCACGGGGCGCGCGTTAAAAAAGAAAAGTGTCTTCTCACCCGCCCCTATTTTCACGAATAATTTCCGGCGTAATGGGGAGACAGCGAAACTTCGAGAGAGAGGGAGAGAGCAGGGGAGAAAAAACGAAGCGATGACGTCGTTTTCTTCGCTTCCATCTCTCGTCTCGGGAGGAAATGAGAAACGGTGTGATGTCGAGGGATGTGTATAAGGGCAGGGGGGGGGGAGAAGGGAAAGAAAGAGAGCGTTGGAATTGAAAAATAATATTTTGGAGAAAATTTCAGCGCGAGGTGCGAGAAGGTTGATACGTCTCCGGGGACGCGGGGTGGAACAATGATATCGCGTTACGAGGAACACGCGCGAAAATGCTTCGAACGACATCTCCAAGTATATGATAATAATAATAATAATAATAACGGACAGAGTGCTATCTGCGGGGAGAAGTGTGGGCGCGTGAGAAGATTGGTTTCTCGATCGGATGCGTGAATGGTCGCTTGTTATACTGATATCACCGTCCGCGAATAACAAGCCAAGTATACGTGTATTATACGCATTTCTGTATTACATACATACATATTTATGCGCGCACGTAATTGCGACAAAGGCGCGTACACTTTTTTCTCTCTCTCGTTAATTTTATCCCCCAAGGCAGAAGTAAAACGCGCACGGCGGCGGGGGGAAAAAAAAGGAAACCTCTCGCATCGCGACTCCCCGTAACAGCTCGCAGCAGACGAAAATAAAAAGTCGAGCAGGAAAATTTGAATACCACGCGCATGAATGGGACGACAAAGGGGGATCGAGTAAGAAGCGCCCACGGCGCTTCTGCGAACAATATATCGACGCTTTGCCCATACGCGCGTATATACTTACTCAGACTCTCTCTCACGTGCGTCTGGCCTGTCCTGCGGCGAGCGTGGAATTTTTCATCAGTGCGAGCGGCCGCGCAGACCGATGACGTATCGCATGAATTTTTCGCGCGCGGTCCGCAGCCACCGCAGCGTGAAATATCGTCGCTTAGCTCAGCTCCGTCCTCTCGCGTATATACGTGTAAGTTCTTCTTTTTTCTCGTGCACGCGTTTCTTAAAGAGCCATTCGCGAAGACTTATTGGCTCGCGGCGCTGGTATAGTGTAGTAGCTGCGCAGAGTCGCGCTTTTTCCGCCACGCTGTTTGTCAAACGACATATCTTCGAATTATTAGGGAAGTTGTGGTTTATCGCGTACCAGAAGCGCGGATAAGTTTTCAGATAATGGCGCAGTTTGCGGCTTGATCCCGAAGAGTGGTTTTCGAGGATTTGAAAATGATATTGGCGCATTGAGTAACAGCAGTGGGAGTAGAATAAAAATTGAAATTATAAATCCTGGAAAGGGACGTACACGAGCGTATACGTAGGTCAGGTCAAGTTTGACATTTAGCATATATTGTACAATATGTTTGGGCCAATGTATGGGAAGACAATAAGACATAATGGCATGTATGGGGATACAGTTGAACGGTAAAACTTTGTGCCTATATAATACATCTCTGAGCCTCCCCGGGGTCGAAAGGGCTTAGTCGTCCTAGGGGGCATAAAGATGTCAATCTACTGCTTATATCTATATATACACACTTGGCGCTCTTTCGGTATTTCACGCTCCCGGAATCGAACACGTTCTTTGCATTATCATTTGTTTTGAATACCGCACTGAAATACATCGGTCATCGTTATTCTTCGCGCGGTTGTTTATTCATGAGAAATATAGAGTATTTTTGGCTTTCTGCCTCTCATCGAAACAAGAAGAAGATTAATCACCGCCGGCCAAACGGGCCAGCGATCCCTTCTTGTCAATCAGTCAACCTTTATCGCATCATCAATAATTATTCAGCGACAAACCAACAGACATTTTTGCCACGTACGCAGCCCTTTGACATTACTCATAATAATCTCATCGACGCCGTTAAATATATAATATACACATCCGATCAAACGTTCCGGAAAGCTGGTACGAAAATTCGCATTTGCTATTTAATTTGGCAGTGTAGCGTCAAAGGCGTCTTATAAAGATCCTCATCGTGATGTAGGTTTTCAGTTTCGAGGCCATTTTGTCCTCCCCCGAGCATTTCTCTCGTTCTTTTTCCTCGCGGAGGGAGGATGATGATTGTGAAATATTCGGGATTTCGTTGTATTCCTAATGGCGGCGGTGCCGCTTGTTGCTCGCTCGACAATGCGAGGGAGGCAGGAAGGGAGAGTGGAGAGCTCAAAAATAAAGTGCGCTTTCTCGGGCTCGTAAAGGGGAATGATGCGTTTTTTTGGCATCGTCACCATGGCGAGTTTGTTATGATTCGTTGGTCTCCCTTATAGAAGCCTGCTAAAAGGGTCTGACCTATCAATTATTTAGAAGCAGACGAGTCATGTGACCTAAAAAAGACCGTATATATGTTGACCTTCAGTGTGCTGGATCATGTATATATGCCAGTCTCGTTCTCTTAAAATGAACTTATTTATAATGAAAGGTTTTGTATTTCGCCGCTTGTTCGCTTCGAATTCATAAAATTATAATTATTTTCATTTTCTTACCGTCAGACAACATCGTTAGTCCAGATAACTTCATCAAAGTTGAGCATAAATATAACGACAATGGGCTTTCCTTACCTTGGGAACAATAGCCGCGCGCATTTGAATAACATTATTATTATTCCATTCTACGCGTCAGTTAAAATTTCGGCATCGCAATCAACGCCCACGCATGAAATAATCGCCCCGAACCTTTCCAATCGCATATAGCATTCGCTTCCCGGAACTCCGGCAAAATTTCCAGCAACATTTTTTCATCAACCTCTCCGCAACAATTACTCATACCCCCAGTCACACACGATTCTAAATATAAAAAAAAAGAAAAAAATCAATCACACCGAGAGGATAAAAAGCTACACGTGTCCAGCACTCTCGAGACAGTCCTCCTCCGGCAATATAGCGGCACACTACCTGACTTGTCGTCCTTCACACCCTCGGCGGGGAAAAAAATGACCCACGCTCGCGAACCCATTCGCATGCGGGCCGCGTGCGCGCGCTCTCTACCATAAATCATAGACACACCCACACACAGAGCCGAGAAAGAGTAGAAAGCAACACCGCTAAAATACGAAGAAAAAGAAGAGGAAGAAGAAGAAAGGGAATAGGGTACTCACCTTTGGGAGTGGGACCGTTGTCGTCGCCGAGGTAGAACGGACCCTGGCGCACCTCGATCTCGTGGACGATTATGGCGAAGCTGTAGACGTCGCTCTTCTGCGTGCCCTCGGGTGGCCTGCGCTGGTCCATCCGTAGCAGCTCCGGCGCCGTCCACAGCTGTTCTGCAACGCCGAGCACAAACTCACTTATTATATATATGTATATGTATATACGTATATGTACGAGGAAAGTCAGAAAAAATTTACACTTTTGCCGGCAAAAAAATAAAATTAGTTAAAAGAAGGAAACGAGTCTAACTTTGGTCCAGCTTTTCGAGAAATGTAGTGGCCATTTTCGTTAAGATGGGAATAAAGTCAATGAAAGCTTTCTCTCTTTCTAGTTTCAATTACTTTTTTGTAACTTTGAGTAGAACCTTTCTAAACTAAATGGCTGGGGTTAAAAAAAAGAGGGCTTTTTGCCATTTCCTTCAATAATTATGACTTTTCCCGTACACTTTGCGGCATAAGAAAGAAGAAAAAACGCTTTCCAAAGGTGTGCCAAGAGAAAACAAAGTTTCAACCAGTTTTGAGGCCAGCTAAAGTAGAATTTTTTTTTCTAAAATTCCTCATAATACGTGTGCGTACGGCTTCGAGTAACTCCGTGTTTACTTACGAGCGCGCGAATATCTAAGCGCGAAAGTTTTGCAAAGGCCCCCGTGGGCACAGCGCTGGCCCCCTTTGGCGGTGCCAAAAATTACGAAAGTTGGGCTAATTTTACGCGCCCGCGCGAGCGCGTGCCAGAAAGTTAAAGCAGAGCCGGTGAGCCGGTAAAGTGTGTGCGCGCCGACGGAGCGAGGGATCCGGTGTAATGAAAAAGTAGTTTTGTGTACCTGAGAATTGAATGACCGGCTGGCTGGTTGTGTGGATTTTTCGCGAGGAAAGGTAAACGAAAGATTGGGTTGATAGGAAAACTTATAGCCGATAAAAAAAGAATTTTTCAACTAATTTTCATAACAATTGTTTAAGTATTTCGAAATTCTTCGGGTGGAAGGTCCGCAGCGAAAAGTGAAAATAACCAAGCAATAATGAAACCGATCGCTGACATCTATCTCGAAATACCGAAAAGAAAGCAACGCGCTCAAAGCAAAGTAGCCGCAAGCTGAACCCGCTCGAGAGTGTTTACTCAATCGACGAAGCGCGCCAGCGCGCCTGACGTCGGTGCCGGAATTTCGGCAGCTCGTATAATCAGAGCGACGCTCGCGTGACGCAAGCATTATCGACGAGTAGCGCGCGTGTTTCCATTGTGTGCAACGGGAGCGCGCGGGATCGATCGATTCCCCCCGCAGATACCGTTTCGTCTGTTTTCATTGTTGGGACTTGTAATTACTTTGCAATACTAATCGTGAAAAGTACTGGGAAGGGGAGTCGGGGCTGAGTTTTATGGAGAAGAAGTTGCAATGTCACCCGCGAGAAGGTTTTTCTTTTCTTTTTTACTTTTTTTGAGGATGAAGAGGTAATCTTGCGCGGATCGTAAAGTTGCTATGCTTACTCGGTTCATTGGGTTTTGCATAAAACTATTTTTGCCGCTTTGGCTCGGTTCTAAAATGCTGTTTTATCGTTTTTTTTTCAGAGATGATTTCTTTACGAAAACGTTTAGCAGCTCGATTAATTGGAGAGTAAATCATGTGCGTGTTCTTTATTAGATTTTATGTTGTGCACACAAGTATATAGTATTCTAAAAGTAGGTTAATTGAAACATAAACAGCAATCGAATCTCTGCCTTTAAAATAATTATTATTATCTTTGATTCTATTGTTAACATTTCTGTACTGCCTGTTTGACTCAATAACGCATTATTTATATTCCTGAACCAATTAAAATGGCCTATGAAAAAGCTTTAATAAAATGATATAGCGTTTCGATAACAATTAAAGTAAATAATACATAATCTACTTAAAATATATCATTCCGAGCAGTAATCCATTGAGTAAACGGAAAACCAACATACAATCAACGAATCGAGTTCCCACAGTACAGTATCGAAAAAGTGATAATGGCGTCGATATAAGTCATACGAAAGTATAATCAAGGGGCAAATATGCCACTCGGCAAAATTGATTAGACAAACACTTGACCGCCGAATTTCTTTGCCCCCGAGAAACCATTGAACCTTCGGCCACTTACCCTCCGCATCTCGAGAACGCTTCTAAATACAAATGTTTACTCACTACTCCAGTAGGCATGACTGTCGCGGTCCTCGTCCGGATCGAGCGGATGGGGCTTCCTCAGCTCGTGCAGCCCAAAGTCCGCGATTTTGAGGACGAAGCGCGAGTCCACCAAGCAATTTGTCGACTTAAGATTCCCGTGGCTGCGGATCTCCGAGGCGTGCAGGTATCCCATGCCGCGCACGATGTCGTGGATGAGCGAGCCCCGGAACACCCGGTCCAGCTTCATCTGCTCGTTCTCCAGGATGTCCTAAAGACGGGCAAAGCTCGAATTAGCCGTGAAAGTGAAATGAAAACAATTGCGGACGTGAAAGGGGAGCCGGTGGGACGAGAGTGACAGAGTCAGTGGGAGAGAGAACGATGCGAGATGAAATTTTTAAGAGTGGAAGGGCCATTTCCGACAGCCCCTGATACCGTCAACCGGGATTTCATTTTCCGGCGTTTTTGCGATGTTTGTCGGGATTACTACGCGAGAAAGCGCGATTTTAATCCACTTACGGAACGGGCACAAATATCTCCCCGTTCAACCATGTAAATCCCGGTGATTTAATGTTTTCTGCGCATGTATCAGAATGACTTGTATATTCAATGTTTTTGCGCTACTTTTATAGACTGTAGGATATAAAACTAAGTAATAAAATAGAAATGTTATTGTTGTAAATATACGCGCGGTAGTAAAAGTTTGTTGTATTGCATATTACGTATATATATATATATATATATATAGGTACCGCGTTAGAGACTTCACTTATATATGACAAAAAGATTTTTACTGTTATTTCAAATCCGAAAAGATTCTGGTCCACTGACTAAATAGAAAAGTTACGAAAATGTCGATTGCAAACGAAATTTCATTTAAATTCACTAGGAGTGTTATACCTTCGGGTCGTGGATTTTAAACTCTGAAGTTGTTTTTGAATATCAAAATATGCCGAAAGAGTAAACCCTACTGTTGAAAAAATGCCTATTTTTCAAAGAATAATCATTTCGTTTAAAAAGAGTCTTATTAGTAATTTAAAAAAAACGAATCTATACAAGACGAGCTTTAATTGGCTTTTTTATAGTTAAAATTTCGATTATATAGCGACTTTTTACTCCCTTTTCGTTACTTATATAATCGTAAATTACGATAACTTTGACAAAAGTAAATAAGAGATCGTTCTTCTAGTTTTATTCATTTTTAAAATTGCTAATTAAACATTTTTAGAATATTGATTACAAATTGTTTTTTTTTATAATACTTTCAGTCAGAACAGATGTAGTATATTTCTCCTGCAAAATTGAAAGCAATATGAGCCATTTCACGTATCCATATTCGTCATATTAATAAAATATGATACTATCCTAGTTCTAAATGCTACCTTTTTATTCAACCATATTGCCGCACATACTTTTTTGTCAACATTATAAATTTAGATAAAAAATGATAGCAATAGTTCAAAAAAACTTTAAAATCTATTACTATTTGACTCCAAGTAATAATAAGCTACTTGCAGCTCTGTTTCAAGGTCACTCACTGAGATTTAATTAAAACTAGCACTTGAGTGACTTCACCCGATACAAATAGATAAGATTTTTTTTGCGTCCCAAGTTGAAATTAGTTTCGTTACGTCTCCTCGTTTACACTCTGTGGGGAGACGATAAAGGCGCGACTCTTCTCTTAATTACCGTAAGAAAAGTCCAACTTTTTTTTCTGGTGTACTGCAGCGAGTAAATCTCAGCAAGTGCTAAATCCACAGCTTTTTCGACTTCTTAAATTATCTCGCGCACACAATCAGCTAAGCCCGACTTTGACTTGTTATCGTTCTCTCGCGGATCAGTCTCTCTCTCTCTCTCTCCCTCCCTGTCTTTCTCTTTGAAGACTTGGCACCGAGTCTCGTTAACTTGCACACACGCCAGGAAAGCCTTTGGCATTTAGAATGCCACGAGAACTTTTTTAGGAATTTATGAAGAAAAATAATAATTCCGCAACGGAGAGAGAAAGAGAGAGAAAGAGAGCGGGGGAGGAGAGAAGTTTCCAGTGCCGCAGGGATTAGATTCTTTTCCCGGTAGTTCCTTTTGTTTCCGAGATGGAAAAAATATTTCGCTACGGATACGCGTTTTTTTGTGGTCCGGTAGGATTTCATCGCATGCAAAAAGTTTTCTGTCTGTTAACTCTGCCATAAAAAGATAGTATAAAGATTTAAAGCTGTATACTGCTTTTCTACATTTCGGCGGAATTTGAAGAATTAAAATGTAAATTTTCATAATTTTCATTGAAATTTGGTAATATTTTCAAAAGCAACTTCAAAATTTAAAACACGTTTTTCGCGTTATCTGGGTATATTAATAGGATCACTTTTTCCGCGAAATATTCATAATGTTCTATACGCGTGAATTTAATTCTTAAATTGAATGAATTTCTCATCCAAGATGTCTCTTACATTTTGTCTAGTATCATGAGAGGATTACCCTTTTTGGCAATGCTCTTCGCACTTCCAGCTCTTATTCTTGCAAATTATATTTCTTCATTTGGAAATAATTTTTTATCGCACGTAATATTTTATTCTGAATATCATTGAAGAATTAGAGACCTCATCGAGTCTTTCTCAACTTTTGCTGTATTTCTTTATATATTATTAACTAAAAGCTGTTGTCATCCATATTATATAATATCCAAAATTTATGTACCACGACCACATTCCTCGCAACGAAAATTGCAACCGAAAACTTTCCTTTTCCCCTGGAGGGCAAAACTTTTACTTTTTCGACATCCCACACAGGCTTGTGCCCTTAAATATTTACAGGGCAGTTTGGTAACAGGGGGGAAAAAGTCTAGCCGTATCATCAACATCATCATCATCGCAGTCTCTCGGCGAAAGTACGTACGGGGATGAGGACAGAACTAAGTAAGTGACTACCGAGCAAAAAGGATTATTTATGAGTGTGTGTTGTGTGAGTGAGTGAAAAAGCAAACCTGTAGCGAGCCTCTCGGGCAGTATTCGGTGAGCAGGCAGCAGTGCGGCGGATCGACGCAGGCCCCGTAAAATCTCACCAAGTGATCGTGCTGGAGATCCTTCATCTGCGACAGATACCACACAGCACCGTCGATCAATTTTTGTCATGCGCGCGTCACAGGAGCAGAGACGAAGAGCAGGCAATTATTTGGCGAAGAATTAGAGAGAAAATTGAGTTAGTCGGGGTGCACTGGGTTAACTGGGGTACAGAAGTTTAATTGGGTTTTCTTATTATAATGTTTACGTAGTACTTTGAAAGTTTTTGTCCTATTATACTGTAAGAATTGTGATTTCTCAAATATGAATAAATGAATTGCAAAATAATTTAGTTTTTTTTTTTAAATTAATACTTTTTAAAACTATTACGCAGGGGAAAAGCGGGGCAAATTCTATTTGTCTAGTATACTTTCCAATCTGGTAATAAGTTTTAATATTCTTATGTAGACCAATTACTAGTAAATAAATAATATAATATACGCTCATAATATTAATTTCGATTAACATTAAATATGGAAACTAGATATCATAGGAATCAATTGACTTCATTAAATCTAATAATATTCAACAGCAATTATCTAATAACAAGAGATTTAACTGAAGCTAAAATTTATGTATCAAAACCATT
>JAPYZP010008153.1:0-14084 GCA_030522985.1 Torymus sinensis
GAGCGATTTTTCATTAGCTGACAGTATATTTTCAAATTAATTTTATTAACCTTCGATCAATGACGATTCCGCGCTCGCTCGCGTTTCTGTTATTGCTCGGTTCGACATATACCGCCGCGCGCGCGACGGATAATTCACCGTTATTAGACCTACATTCGGTTATCTTTTGTTTGAATATTTCTCCCGTGCGATCAACGAACATAAATTGAAATATACCATACACACGCGCATACCTACGTATCCATTTGCGCTTAATGTTATACTTTTATAAAAGCGTTCGTTAGTTTTTAGGGGATTTGCGCGAGTGGGGAGAACAAATATGCGACGCGGACTCGTTGAATTTTGCGAGAGAAAGTGAGGAATGTTGTAAAAAGCTGAAACGCGCGCTGCTCGCGAATTCCGATATTTTTCGACGTCGCGCGTAAAACGCTTTCCTTTTTGACCTTTTTCATATATAGTATATATAGTGACTTTTCGTGTGCGCGACGCGCCCTGCGACCCCCGCGTTTTCGTGTTTTCGTTTACAGGAGCAATTTTACGGATGTCTCCGTTATGAATTCCCGACGTCGCGTACGTACGTTTGCATTGTTGTACATAGAGGCGTATTGCTAAAAAGTCACGTATTCGATTGGACGTCGATGTAATTACCAGAAGTAATTGGAAATTCATGCAATAAAAGTTAATTATTACAACAACGTTAGAAACATTTCAAAAATCCATATCGAAAATTGATAAAAATATACATTCGTAAAAATGCTCGAGCTAAAATTGTTACCACTGAAATTGTATTTTCGCGATAGATACGACGATGACACAAGTATAACTTTCTTGTAAGTAATCACTAATTCAGACACAACAACAGTGAAAAATGAATTCGGCACTCCCTGATATAATCCACCCTCCACATCCTCGTCATATTTATAAATACAAGAGAAATATATCTCTCTCGACCCACATATCGCCGCACGCTGACCCACATCAACAATTAACCCCCGCCTTACAATATACATAATACAATTAGCCGCGAGCATCGCAAATGGACTACTGACCCGGTCTCCCTGTATCCCACGTTGAATCCCTCGATATCGCCGTGCCTGAGCTCTGGCAGGGGCGGTAGCCAGGTGACGAGTATCTCGGCGGACGAGAGCGCCCTGGCCGCCAGGTTCAAAGGCGGTCCAGCTGGCCTCTGTGGCTCGGTCTTCACCACGAGCTCGAGCGACGGCGCCGACCTACCAGCCGGGCCCTCGGCGATCACCCTGATGGTGTACCTCGTGGCGGGTTTGAGCTCGTCGATGAGGGCGGCGTAGGGCAACGGCGGCCCTGTCAACTCCTGCTGCTGCCACATACCCTCGCCCTCCTTGTACTGGAGTATGTACTTGGTCACCTCGCTCGTGTCCTGCGCCTTGTGCTGCCACTTGACGTTGATGCTGCGGCTCGCCACCATCGCCGTCTCCAGGTTCACCGGCGGCATCGGCGGCTCTGTGTATATGGGCACGCGTGAATGGGAAGAGTAGTGTAGTAAGGGAGAGAGATACGCCCGAGCGATTACGTCGACGACGGCCCGATGTATCGGACAATGTGAGAAACGGGGGAATGGGATTCTATAGCCGCGAGGGGGGGCGCGGCGTTTATCCGCGTAATGTATCTTTATGGGTCGCGCGCGAGCGTCGAGGACGTGTATAGCTGCTGCTATACTACTCTCGAGGTGTATTGTGATAAAGAGTTCTTGGGCGAGGATGGGACAAGGGGCCGCGAGAGCTCCGGCGATTTGTTATACGCGAGTTTGTGTGAATGGATGGTTTGCTCCGAGTTTGATTAATTGAATTTTCGGAGAGCGAGAGATTGCGGAAATTGTTTTATTAAAGCTGCGTATAGGTATGCTATATGCGTGCTACACATATAAGAGTGCTATGAATTTTCAGAATTTTCATATAACCGTGTTCGGAATATAAAATGCCCTTCATAAAATTTGCGACTGAGCTTTATTGCCTTATACGCCCGGCGGCGCGCGGCTCTTGAGAATATGCGCGGGACGGGTAATGTTGCGCGAAAAAATTTTTTAGTAGGCTATATAAGCCCTTTAGAAATTTATTAATTTATATACGGGCGCACGTGCGCATATAAAACGTAGTAGTCACACGCATCGTGATTCTTCTCAAAAATGCTTTATTCTTATATTATATGTTTTAAGCGCAAACTAAAAGTAATAATAACAACGACAGCCAGTTTGCGATAACGCGATGATACAAGTTTGCGTGTGGGAAAAAGTGCGCGAAACTCTCGCATCATCGCTCTTCGCGCCGGGAAATCGCTCGCGAATATAACGAATTCATCGAGAATAAAACTTTCCGTGCCCCGCCAGCACGTCAGATCTATACTCTCGCCCGATTCTTGATGGAATAATAAAGTTATATATACAATTCGCCGTGGCACACGCAACTTTTATACATACACATAGCGCGCGCTCGCTCACGAGTACATGCAGGCGAGAGAAGTTTACGAGAGCAGGCGGTGCGGCACACCCTAAAACTCCGCTAAATCCAAGACGACGATGGCGACGATATATATATATACAGACCGAGTTATCACGACGTCGAGACTGTAAAAAAGCCGAGCGCGCTGATTATTTTCCCCGCCACGCGCGTCTGCGCGTACAACAATAGAGCGTGTGCGAGAGAATTTTCTCTCACTTTCGGAACTGTAATAAAAAGAACGCGCGAGAGAGATCCACTCCCGCGAGAGAGGATGAGGATACACGGCGCGAAACTTTTCTGATATTTTTCGAATTTGATAAAGTTACGGATAGGGCGCTCTCTCACGCGCGGAAAGTGCGCGAAAGTTCGTTATCCGCGCGGATATAGGAGGGTATGGGGGAAAACGTGTATAGTACCTTGGACGAGGAGCTGGACGAGCTGCTGATCCCGGCCGTAGAGATTGCTCGCCTGGCAGAAGTAGGCCCCGCTGTCCGAAGCCTCCGCCGAGGATATTTGCAGCTGGGCGATCACGCCGTCGGGCGTTGACTCTTGCTTCACCGTTACCCTGAGAGAGGAGAGCGACAGAGAGAGAGATAGAAGCAGGTGACCCGTGAAATGGATTATTGTTATAGTGTGGGTATATAGACCGAGAGGGCAAAATTGTAATTTAGTTGTTACTTGCGTAGATGTAAAAGTCGGAATATATTGATATGTAGGTCGTTGTTAATTTTGTAAACTATTATGTATATATTCGGAATTCAATATAATATCGTGTTTATTTAGAAATTCGGTACGTATTTTGTGATTAATTATCAAAGAATTCATACGTGTATTATTAATAATGCAACAAGTTTGAAATTTCGTCCTGTAATATTTGCAAAATTCATTAGTGAGTTATTGCGATTTTTACGAATATGGGGATTAAATTTAAAAAATTAAAAATTTAAATTTACTGTAGTTTCTCAAAATATTAAACGTAACAATGCATATAATATAGAAATATACACCTAAAACTCATAGAAATTCCAATAAAATTAAGCTTCAGTAACAAACCACTCAATTTCACAGAACTCATTCGCAAGTAATAACGTCGTCAACTCACCTGTAATTCGTGGAGGGGTTCATCTCATCCTTGCCGCCCTTGAACCAGCTGACGCTTATTGGCTTGTCGCCGTGCACCTCGCAGTGAAGCGTCGCCGTGTCGCTCTTCTTAACCGTGACCAGTCGCGAGGAGGCGGCGAAAAACGGCGAGGCTACAATACAAGTTTTTCCTCGCAAAGTATGATATATATATACAGAAAAAAGCTATAGCTCGCGAGAGCGTGAGACTTAATAAAGAAAGTTTCGCGTGAGATTTCCCCGGAGATGGGGGGAGGTCGAGAGAAAGCTTACAATTGACTTTGAGCTCGACGACTTTGCCGATGCCGGTGCCGATGCCATTGCTCGCCTGGCAGAGATAGAAACCCTCGCGGTCCTCCTTCACGTGCTGCAGCAGAAGCGTACCGTTGCCGAGGATCTTGGTGTACGGCCGCTCGCGCAGCTCCTCGTACTCGCCGGACTTGCCGCCTTTTCGGTGGGTCAGACGAGGAGAGAGAAAAAACAGAAAGAGAGCGATAGCCTCATCTTCTCTATCGAGCGATGTCTGGTGTAAACTATCTACTATATGTCGTGTGTGGGGAGTGTGTGAGAGTGTGGGTACTTTACCGGTCGCTTTTTTCCAGACGATATTGGGCGTGGGCACGCCCTGAGCCTGACAGTGGAGTGCCACGTGTCGGTTCCGCTCGACGCTCGTGTCGCTGGGCTCGACGATCCATCGCGGCGGCACTGAAATTACCAACCAGACTTCGCTTTATCCCCCGCTCGCCTCTCCCCGTCGCTCTATATTTATGTTTTGTGTGTGTAGCTCTTTTCTTTCTTTTTAATTTTCTTTTTTTTATATTAAGCAATCTTAAAGTGCATGGATTCTCTAGTTATCTTTTCTTTTTCTTTTGTATGTACAGAAATCTTTCCTGTCGATTTATTGTTATTTTTTTTTCTTTTTGTTACTTTACATCGAGAGATCCATGTTACGTTAAAAATTTGTTGAAAAATTTATATAACAGACAGAAAAAAGAGCGAAAGAGAGAGAAAGAGAGAGAGAGATCGAGTGAGAGAGAAAGAAAAGGAAAATATGTGGAACCTAAAAAAGCTCGTATAGGTGACGTTCTCTCGTCTTTTTTGCTTCTTTTTTTTCTTTTATATATTTATAGTTTACATTTTAAAAGGTTCGTTTATTCTTTTCTAGTTAACGTTCAAAATATACATTTAGATGTGATATAGATATATGTATAGACAGAGAAGAGGTATATAAAAAAAATTGCAATAAAAAAGGTCTATGAAAAATTTTGTATAGTATCACAAAAATATGGTCTAAAAAGAGATCGTTAAAATAAGTTTTACGCAGAAATTCGAATGTAGTTCACTAGCTGAACTTTTATGTATATATTATATGAATTTTCAAAAAATGAAGGAAAATTTATATATGAAAAAAATATATATATATGTGAAATTATCGAAAATTTTATAAGATTGTAAAATTTAAAATTTAAATCACAATAAGAAGAGTCTTAAAATTTGTATGTATATATGTATAATAATAATAATAATAATTGTACGAGTAAAAAAAAATTAAAGACAATGTAAGACAAGAGCATTTTGTAATAACGAACGAATAAGGTCGACTGTAATGTATTATTTTATACGCATATATATATGTCAGCGATGAAAGAAATTAAAGTAAGAAATTTAGGTCGTTTGGATGGAGGCTTTTTTTGTAGGCTTGGAATTCAGTTTTGACCTCACACAAGACATTTTTGCGCTTCGAAACTCGCGACTGTGACACATAGAGCGCAAAAAAAAGAGAGTCATGCATACAGAAAACTCATTACTTTATGTTCTAATGGAAGCTTTCAGCGAGAACTTTGAATTGTAAATTATTCTAAATATTGAATGAAACAATAGCGAACGAGGTCATCGCTCGGCAAAGCATCTCGAAGCCCTGCCCTGCGTACATGTGCGCCGCGAAAATTGATGCTAATTGATATTGAAACTGGAAAACCTCCCGCGGCACATTGTTGCGACGAACTTTTTTAATGACGTCTGCGCTCGCGTCTCTCTCTCGCCTTTTTTTTCCAGAAAACGTAATCGAATAAAATGAAGCTATGCCGTGTACAGATATACGATATCCGAATGCATATTTTTAATTAAAGCGTTATTATTATTATTATTCGAAAAATAGCGGCGTAATATTGCGAAACGTTTTAATATATCATTAGGACTTAAACTGGCGGGTCGCGATCGGAATAAATTTTATTGCTATGCTCAAAATCCCGGCGTTTCATTATGATCGCTATAATGCGGGGCAATAACTCGCAACGAGCAAGAGTATAATCACCAAAATATCGCGTAACGATATTTAAGTATCGGCCCAGTGATCGCAATGTAATTCGGCTGTAAACGCGCAGCTATATCCACCCCGAAGCTTTTGTTGATATCTCCACGCACGCGGAATAAAATTATGCACACCGAAATAGTCGGGTTATACATATTTTCGTATTCCGAGCGTTTAAAACAAACATTGCAAAATTCGACCGGAAAGCAAGTACGCGCGCGAGCAATGAGAGAGAGAGCTTTCGAAAAATTGGGTTACGGGCCGCGAGTGCGCTCGCGCACGACCGGGCGCAATTCAAAAGATAATTCATCATTGTTGCACGCGTGCACAGGCGTACAAAAAGAGTGTGTGAGAGAGAGAGAGAGAGACAGACACTCGCTCTCGCGAGTTAATGCACATCGCCTACAGATAAAATGCCTTGTGTGAGTAATACAAAAGAGAGAGAGAGAAAGAGAAAGAGAGAAAGAGAATGGAGGTTGGTTTTTTTTCGGGGTGTACAGAGATTGACAGGTTTTCTACTTTTACAGTTGTGAATAAAAAACGCTGCACAAGCGAAATACTGGTGAATTGGAAATTCAATAATATACGTTTCACACGACGATATATATAATATATAGAGTGAAAGAGCAGAGAGAGAGCGGAAAAGTAGAGAAGAGCGAGTGAGATATAAAGAAAAAAACGTACGAGGCAAACGTATACACGTAGCTTGTGTATATTTACGGAATAAATACATAAAGTGCACGGATGGAAGATGCATGTAAATATGCATGTTTTATTCTGACTGTGAAGAAACTAATCGGTATATACATTATACTAATAAAGAGTGTTAAAAAAAAACGTTATGACAGGGGGGGATCGTAGGATAAGATTCGGGATCTGCGATGATTATTATTATAAATGGCGTATGAGCTAAATAAGTTTGTTTAACGTATGTTTTCTTTTATATTTTACCATCTACGAACTTATGTACACTTAGATTTATAAAAATAGTGAAAAAAAGTGCCACTAAGAACTAGTAAAAAAGTGGAAAAAACGCTCTGCACTACTCGACTACTAAAAGCGATACCGGCGATTGATTCGCCGAGGGAGTTTATTGCGGCAGGTTTACCACCACCGCGCGCTGCATTTATCGTCGGCACACAATCGCCTGTATCGCGTTAAATAAATAGGTGTAGTATAAAATACATATAGAGAGATTTAAAAAAGGCATACAAAAATACAAATATACACATATAGATTAATATGAAAAAGGTATATAATATATATATATAATATATAAAATCGACATAAATATAGTGTCGAATATAAAAAAGGCAGGCACATAAGAGAAACGTTGAAAAAATCGTTAGAAAAAGTTCGAACGATAGAGAGAGAGAAATAGAGAGAGTGACAAATATAGTAATGAGATAGAGAGGAGAGAAAAAACGTTTAAAAATCGTAAGAGTAAAATCTAGCTCGGAGAGTTGGATAAAAATAGTATTCGCTGATAGTAGAGGCATGCGAAAAAATTCGAAGAGAGATAGAGAGAGAGATAACAAGAAGTAGGTTTCGTTTCTTTCCAGCGTGTGTCCAGCAGAGCCAGCGTCAGCCAAGGGTCGGTGAGCGTACGTACGAGACGACACATTGCGTCGTGAGAGAGAGAGAGATAGAAATATATATAATATATACAGAGATAGAGGCCACTTTATATAAAATATGAAAAAATCGAAATAGGCATGCTCGTTTCGTTCTCTTTTTTTGCTACTCGTTACTCGTCGTAATCAGCGCCGACTTTCAATCGGGCGGAGATAGAGACATGGAAAATAAAAAAAAAATAATAATAACAGAGATAGAGATAAAAAGGCGAGCGAAAAGAAAGAGTGAAATGGGTTCTCTTAGGCTGCATGCACGAGAAAGAGAGAGAGAGAGAGAGAGAGAGAAAGGGTGAGACTGGCCGTCGATGCAAATTAAAGGAAGGTGCAACTCTGTTACCTTTATATTTTTGGTCAAGTCAAGCAAACCTTCGGGGTCCACGAGATACCGACGCATTCCCAGAGAGCCAAAGCAACGTAAACGTGTAATACACACTGTGTGTTTGGTGGATATAATGATAATAACAAAAATAATAATAAATAAATTTAATAACAAATGCTTTCAAATATAGAGAATAAGGGGGGTTGGGGCGGACGGTTAAAAGGGGGGCTTGGGTTGGAATCGCAATGTTGTTCTGGATTTTGTTTTGGAACGTTGCGGACGGGGGGTTATATTGTCATGGTTGTTGCGGAGGAGAGCTTTTCATGGAGGTTGACTCGAAACATTATTGTTTGTGCTTCCTACCTACACCCGTCTCTTATCGGACCGGATCGCGGCCTGTGTATAGTGCTGTGTGTTTCTCCGTATAACTAAAAGCGAAGGTATTTCCTTTTATGGTTTCAAATAACGCGTATATAGTGTGTGTTTCTTTTTCTTTTATTTTGCTATCTTTTTTGCTACGACGCGAGACAGATGACGATTTTGCCGAAAAATATCTGTCGAAATAATAATAATATGCGGAATGAAAGAACGGATTTTGGGCACAATGGATGCACCGAACTGAAAGGAAAAATTCCCGGGACGCGATCGCGAGAACGAACAAATGTTTACATATATATGTGATGATACAAAATAAAATATGTCGCGAGGGTATAAAATATTATGGCTGATGTCTTTCGGAAGTTTTTGTGGTGAAACTTGGATTCTCGTTAAAATCAACGTTTTGCAGTAAGATTAAAAACGTTAGAAAACGTTATGTTAAAAGTTCCAACATATATAATTTTGTTAAATTTTCTTACACTAATTGTAATCAAGTTAATTTAAAAATTTCAGTTTTACACAAATACTATAAGACTAATTTTATCGACGTTAATTAATTAATTGAATATACGAAGCTCGGAATCATTCTGAGAGACATCTGACCGTGTACACGCGTTATTCAAATGACAAAAAATGATGTCGTGACGCAGTTATTTAACTTTTTTGTTTGTTTGTTGTCGTGATAGAGCTCTAGTTACCTTTCACCTGTAGCTTGGCCGTGTACCTGACCTCGGCGGCGGGGTTCGCGGCGACGCAGGTGTAGTCGCCCGAGTGCTCGGCGGCTAGATTGGATATGCTCAGGAGGCTCGAGTAGGGATCTAACTGGGATACGTTGACCACGGACGCGAGCTTGCTCGGCAGTGGGAAAGGGGATTGGCCGTCTTTCAGCCAGGATATCGTGAGAGGTGGATCGCCCGCCGCGACCCCGCACACCGTCCTCGTCCGCATCCCCTCGGATAGTCCCTCTTGGAAGTTAAATGGCTCAATTATAGGGGGTACTGGAAAAAGGTCAAAGAGAGACAGAGAGAACCATACGTGAGACAAGAAGGCAACAAGAGAAGAGGCCATTTCGCGCGCCCGCGTTAATATTGTGACGCGCGCGGCGCACCACAATAACAGAACAAAAACAACAAAACGTAAGATCAAAAGATAACTAAAAGATGATGATATAAATATATATAAATATATAGAGATATATATAAACAAATAATGGCGACGACGACATAAAGAAAAACAATTGTAGTATGATTATGAGAGAAATAATAATATAGTATAAAAAATGAGAATGAAACGCAAGAGAGAATGAGTACGATATACTCGGCTTTGTCACCGTGTATATATAGTGCGGCTTCGCGGTGGAGCGCCAGTGTGTGAACGATGGCCGGTCGTAGTAGTGCAACTATACGCGCGAGTAGTATTTACAGCGGTGGAAAAGTAAGTACATGATGGTTATACATCTCAATGACAGTATCTTGTAAAAAGAAGATAGGCATGCTTTATAGAAAACCAAAAGAAAATAGGTACAGTAGATGGTGCGGCCAGGTCGACGGGCGCTCCGCCCGCTTCGCCAGATCTTATATACATTATGCATGATAAATATTTAATATATATATAATATGTATTTGTAATACGGATGAAGACAGATTTTTTTTTTTGTTTTTTTTTTAGTAGCAGTATAGTACAATTATGTATATATAGAGAAATATATATAATATGTATGTATATATAATAGAATATGTACAGTAGAAGGCAGAAGATAATAATAGTAATAATAGTAATAATTAACGCTAGCAATGGTTCGTTCGTTCTTTCTTTTATATAATAGAGAACAACGCATTCCTTTATTTTTTGGCTTTGCACACACACACATCGGCCCGCCGCTTTCGAACGGACTTGCGCCGCCCCCGTCAGTCGATAATTTATACATATACTAATATATAAATATAATGCTTCGACTGAACGATAAAACAAAATCTTATAGCCATCACAAGTCACACACACACTGCACGCGCACACTTATATATGTATATAATATATAGGTATAGTCATGTCACACGCTTACAGTATAAATGATAATTATGCATGGCATACCACACGCACACACGCTATTATGTATATAATATGTATATATAATAATAACGACGCATATATATATGTAATAGTTAATAATAGTGAAAAAAAGTTTGGTCGGGACGGTCGGATGCAGCGATACACCGTCACGCTACGGACTCACCTTCTACCGCTTCGGTCTCACTCGATATACTCTCGTATATACACAGCTATATATATATATATATACGCATACACGCGGGGGTCCCTTGGTCAGCTCAGCATCACTCCCATCGTCGTCATCCAGCCGTCTCAGGGGGGGCGCACGATGCGATCGATTGCATGCATTTCGCTAATTCGCGCCCGAAGCCAAGATGCAGCACTCGTCCATCGCGCTCATCGCGCGACACAGACATAGTTAAGATAGAATATATAGAAAGAGAGATAGAGAGAGAGAGTAGACAGATAGAGGTAGATATATATAATTTCAACTCGCACGTAATAGAGTAAAGTAGAATGTATAAGAAGAAGTATAGAAAACTTATGTATATATAATATATAAACAAGAAGAAGAGATAATAGAAGAAGATATAGTAGTACAGAAATAGTATATAATGTAAAGGGGTGGAGGGGGCGGTCGAGCCGTGTTTTTGAGGGGGGCGCCATTCTTTATACAAAAACGTACGCGCGGGGGCCGTACTTTATTTTATCTTTTGTACTGTTGTTTTTTTTTTAGAGATTCTTGGGGTTATAGGATTACCATGAACCACGAGCCGCTGCGTGTGCGACACCTCGGCGGCGACGTTACGCGCGACGCACGAGTAATTGCCGTTGTGATCCGGCGACAAACTTTCGATCATCAGTATGCTGTTGTACTGGTCCACGCTGGTGACGGTGACCCGCTCGGAGGGTCCCATGGTCCTACCGTCCTTCAGCCAGGATATCGTCAGGGGCAGATCGCCCCGTGTCACCGAGCACGTGAGAGTAGTGCGCTCGCCGAGATGGAGCTCCTGGTCTGCCGAGAAGGGGCTAATTTTGGGCGGGACTGGAACGCACAGAACAGACAGAGAAAAACAAACGATAGCTTGATGATGTTTGTGGTTATTAACAGCTGACACTGTCTCTCGCAATAGCGGTTGTTGTCGACGCACGTCCATCGTGGGGCTTGCACAAGTGTGTCTTGCTTCGGTCCGGCGCATAGCTCTCCTATAGTCACGTCTCTCCTAGAGATTAGCGTGGAGAGGAGGACGAGAAAAAAAAACAACGAGAGGAGGCCGGGGGAATTATCGGAGGGATAGGTATGTATGAACGAGTTTACTCACCGATAACGGCGACGTCGCCGCTGCGCCTGGCGCTGTGGCCCTGCTTGTTCTTCGCCCAGCAGGTGTAGGTGCCGCTGTCTACCTGCTTCTGCACGCTCGACACGATGAGCGTGCCGTCGGGCATGACCTTCTGCCTGAGGTCGTCCGGTAGCTCCCTACCAGCGCGCTCCCAGCGTATCTCCTCGATCGGGTACCCCGCCACGGGACACTTCAGTCGCAGCGTCTCACCCGCCACGGCTGTTACCTTCGGTATCAGCCTGATGTACGGCAGACCTGCGTTTTATATATATACGCGTATATATAGAGGGAGAGGATGTAAATGTCCGGGGTTGTATGCGGGTTATACGGGCCGAGAGCGCAAAGTCGTGATTTATGAAAAAGTAGAGCAAGCGCGAGTGCAAAATTTACGGCGGCGAACGGGAAACGCTGATGGATTTATATACGCGTACGAGCGTCAGTAGTAATAGCCCGGAACGGTCGGACGCGATGCTGAAAGGACGGGAAGTGCGCGGACGTACTGGTTCTAAGAGAGGAAATTCGCTCCAAGTTTAGGGCTCTACGCGTATAGATAGCTACATCTAGAATTGAAAGTATACTTTTTGCTGCGGCAGAGTGTGCCGGTTGCTCTGTCCCCCGGGGAAATTCGGGAACAACGCTCGAGTGGAAAGAATAACACTACGAGTGAATCGTTATAGGTATATATCTATGTATAAAGAGCGAGAGGACCTATACATCATCCGTCCGCGCGCACTCGACTTCTTCTACTTAAGTCGTACAAATATACGCACACGAGCTGCGCTATCGCTATTATTCAATTCAACGTTATAGTCGAGTCGTACGCGCGCGCGTTTTTCGCGAAATTTCCCCGGAGATGAAGCGCGCACGCGTCAGTGTATGATATTTTTTTAATTCGCGCGCGCATGTATGTATATATATGTGTGGATGCATGACAGTGGCAGAGCAGGATTTTTCATTCTCTTTACGCGCGAGATGGACGCGAATTTTTTATGGGTTTCATTTCGTGCGGAAACGAGAAAAAGGGTGGGCGAACAAAAAATAGTTTTTACAACGTTTTCAAGAAAATTGAAAAATTCAACTGTAACGGGGCAAACACGTATACGTGCGCGTACGTGGGAAAATTCATTTAGCTAAAAATTGTTGGGAGCGCCCGCACGTATATATATAGGTATATACGCTTTTTTGGGAAATGTAAATTTTTTTTCTCTATAAAATGTCTCAAAACGGGGGGCTGCTGCGCGTCGATAGTAAAAAGTTTATCGGCCGCTGTAAAATGCAAATAATTCAATTACTAAATGGAAATCCCTATGTGTATTGCTTAGAAAGAGAGCAAATCTTTGCGCGGTATATTATGCGAAATGATGATTTTATTTTATAGTTTGAAATAAAAGTAATTTCATAACGAACATTTTTGATTAAAAATGCAGTCCTCCTATTATACCGTACTTTTCAATAGCACGAATTTCCTCGAATATATACCAGAGGGATATCTAATTAAAAATTAAAATTAAATTCAAATATGATGATATTCTCGGGCTGCACACAAAGCCCCGTGAAAGGCTTGTAATTACTAAAAAAATAATTTCACCCTTCTACTACAACATCACGTAGCGCCGAAAACATTAATAATCCACGAAAAAAAACATTAAAACTTGTATCAGAATTCATTAAAAATTCACCCGTCACGCGAATCATCGGTATATACATTTGCGTACAATGTATAATAACCGGGTCCTTAATTAAAAACGAAAATCTCGCGGGCGATAAAAAATAAATCCCCAGGAACAAGAGTCACCCGGGCCACTCCAGCGATCCCTCCCCCATTATAATTTAAATTTCAATTAATCACCGAAAGGAGATGAAAAATAATCATCCCCACTCCACCCCCACACCGCGCGAAAATCCATTAACAATAATCCCGAGTATACTTCCTGCTACCTCCTTCGTTATACGCCTTTACCGCGACAGTAGGCAGCGATGAATAAAGTATAGTAACCCCGAAGTTTGCTCCAGCACTTGGGCACTTACCGTAGACGTTGAGCCGGGCGGCGTGCGTCACCTTGCCCGCCCGGTTATCCGCCGTGCACGAGTACTCGCCGCCGTCCTCCACCACCACGTGGCTGATGTTCACGTGCGATATCACATCGCCGTGGACCGTCACGTACTGGCCTATCACGAACCTTGAACATACGACACACACACGTACTACACCATATGGTTATTTTATTTCCGCTCTCC
Organism: Torymus sinensis; assembly: GCA_030522985.1. Lineage (NCBI taxonomy): Eukaryota > Metazoa > Arthropoda > Insecta > Hymenoptera > Torymidae > Torymus > Torymus sinensis. The sequence goes on from JAPYZP010008153.1 coordinate 13,863, forward strand.
CTCTGGCACCGAGCCCAACACACTGTACGCGTATCCTATGTATGGCTAGGCCGCAGCGGTCGCTGTAATAATTGCTTTCCTTTATGAAAAAATAAAAAAAAGAAAGGCTCGCCTGTCGCGGACAGGACATATTCGCTGAACTTTTAATGAAGAAGCCCCGCCCCCCGCGAAATATTCTCGTAAATATTCCAGGATTTATAGACGAGGGAACTTTCGCGTGCA
>JAPYZP010008174.1:0-10280 GCA_030522985.1 Torymus sinensis
CCTATGTAATGCGTGCCTCCCTCGCTTTCCAGCTAATTGCCTTGACGAGCTCCTGCTTCCAAACTAGTTACAAGCTATTCATGCACTTCTATAGAAACGCGAAAGTTTGCTAAATACTTTTCACTCATAATGCCTCGCATTTATTTGAAAATTCAAATTTTACGGTTTATCGGATAATTCGTTTTTACTCTTAAACTTTAATGTTATACGCCTTTGAAGAGACTAACATTTTAAAGTTACGAAAAACCAAGTTTTGAGAAAACATTAAAATGCAATGCACTACTCCTTACTGTGCAAATATAAGTTTAATTACTCTTGAACAGAGAATAATTTAAAGGGAAGAATATAGAGTGAGAAACTTTAGGAAGTTGTACTAAGTAATATTACACAAAGTTTCGCATGAAATTCAATATTTAATTAGCCATTAGGTGCTCAATACGAGAAATTCAGCAACGCGCGTGAAAAAAAAAAAAGAAAAAAGTTTCAGACACAGACTTGGGTCGCTAGTATTTATAAAAATGTTGAAATTCCGTAAGAAAATAATCTACATGTGCGCGTATTGGTAATTTGATTTCTGGTATTTTTGCAAGTTGTGGCTGGTGCCGATGAAGAAGGAGGAGGTGAAGCCGCGGCCGGCGTACACCTGCCCGGTGTACAAGACGAGCGAACGCCGCGGCGTGCTCTCGACGACGGGTCACTCGACCAACTTCGTCATCGCCATGCAGTTACCAACAGACAAGCCCGCCGAGCACTGGATACAGCGGGGCGTTGCCATGCTCTGCCAGTTGTCGCAATAGCCCATCGTCGCCTATTTTATCGACGCCTCCCCCGCTACACTCCTCGAGATACGTTCTTTTTTTTCGACCTGCCTAATCAACCCTTTATCCAGTAGATATCTGCTATTTGGAAAGCCATTTTTTAAACTTTATCGATTTTAATAAATTCTTTGACGAATAATTATGCCTTTTGTTACCTTACATTTATGTAAATTTTTCCTACCTTTACATTACACTCTCTTTACGTTTACTTGCGCAATTAATCGTCAATTTCCTTTATATGTACTGACGCATCATATTTTAACGTCGTTTTTTGAAGAATCTGCATCTTTATGCATTGCTGTTACATATTTGATACATTTTTAGCGCATTGAAAATTCCGTGATGTATGTGCATCGCGGCTGAGGCAACTTGACGAAAACGGAATAAAAATATAAATACATAGCAAAATGCGTACTTCATTTTTATAGAAATGAGTATATTTACTATTTACCAGCCAATAGTAGTATATTCAAAGATGTGTAAAACTCATATAGAAAAGAAAAAAAAATCGATATAAAATTGATTTTGACGTAGTTAAAGTCACTTTTTCAGGGGACTTGCAATATAAGCAATACAGGAAAGTATAAAAATATGTCTTCGTTACGAGCGGTGAGCCCGAACTCGCTGGAGGTTCGTTCGAACTTTATCTCCCACGGCCATGGACGAGCGCAGGACACGGGAGTACTTTTTCAAGACGCGTGCCATCGTCGACGACAGTTCCAGCAGCGCCTTAAAAATCGCGAGGAAAAGGAAGATGAAGAGCGCCAGGACGAAAACTGCGCGTTCGCTATCGAATTCAATCTCAATCCCTCGTCGAGTTGAATTTTCCCCGAGACGCAGTACTCGCCGTCGCGCGGCGAGCGCCTCATTCTCGCTGTATTATAGGTGGCGCAGGGACTGCTCGCTCTCTTTCTCTCGCACGAGCGCGAAGTCGCTTTAAATCACTCGTTATCGCCTACCGCGAAAAGCCCTTACTTATGCTGAAAAACAGTCTAGCGGAAGAATACTCGGCGCGCAAAATAGAAAAGAAAATGGGAGGGAGCGGGCCCGCGAGAGCTCGACCGCGCAGAAAGGGAATAAAAACAGCGAAGAAAAGCTGCGAGAGAAAAGAAAGGAACTGGCGGAGGCCGGGGAACGAGAAAGAGAGAGAGAGAGAGAGAGAGAGAGAGAGGGAGGAGGGTGGATAGGGATGAAAAAAGGAGGAAATCTCGGGGGGCGCTCGAGCGCGCCTGCTCGGTTTCTCTCTCTCTCACACGCACGCGTTCATTTCCTCGCGAATGAGGACAAAAAGAGGAAAGTAAACAACGTGAGGAAAATCTCATCTGTTCCTTTAACGGAATTCGGAGTATCTGGAACGACTCGACTCGCGGAGAGAGAGAGAGAGAAACGACGCGTATTCGCCTACGGCGTACATATGCGTGGCCGGAGGTGCAAACAGAAAGTGAGTGAGTGAGCGAGCGGTTGTCTGTGTGTGTGTATGTATATATGTAGGCAAGGAAAAGAGCGCCTGCGAGGGATGGCGAGGGGGTGCGGCGGGGGGGGGAGGGGGAGCAGCGCGAGAGCGAGAGGGTGGTGGCTATGGCGGCACCCTGTCTACCCGGACCGCTCTCGCCGGAGGCTCGTTGCCTAGCGACCTCGTATTGATCTCGGCCTGTATCTCGGCTTTTCCCCTTTCCCACGTGACTCTCTCTCTCTCACTCCCTCTCTCTCACTCTCTCTCTCTCTTCTCCTCTCTCTCCATCTTGCAGCACAGCATCCGAGCTGCTGTACACGCTATATCTTACTTCTTCTTAATTTCCTTTATCTTTCCACTGCACTTTTTCCTTCTTCGTCTTCTCTGCCCGGCGAGCTTTTTTCTCCTATTTCAGTCTCTGTCTGTCCGCGTCTCTCTCTCTCTCTCTCTCTCTCTCTCTCTCTCTTTCTCCCGCACCGAGCATGAGGTTCTATTTTGTACCGTGAGCGTTTCATCAAATTTTTCATTTCTTCGGATCTCTTGTTCTCACTCGTGTTCGCTGCAAGTTTTCTTTTTCCCGTTTGCGCCACGCAGCACTTGCTCTCCCTCTCTTTCTCTCACACACACAATGGAGGATAATCATTTTATACCTGAGATCTCGATTTAAACGAGTAATTATTATTATTATTATTGAACGCTCGCTTTGAGCATTTCGTGGTTTCTCGGTATGGAATTTTCACAGAAATAGCGCTGTCGCGAGGGAAGATTCTTATATCGTGTTTATAAAATTACTCACAAATGGAATTAAACTTTTTTTATTGTATTTATTTTTAATATTGGTAATTTTATAACTCCAACCACTTGTTCACCATTGTATTTGAATATCATCATTCTCGATATATTTTTTTCTTGGTCACTGCTATTGATTTCTTCACACCTTGCGTCTTTCAGTTTCAACGATTCTTGTGGTCAAAGCAGAAAGTTTAATCAAAATCTTTGAAATATATGTGAATCGCGACGGTATGCACGCATTGTATTTTCGCATTGGTTGCTTCATGGTGACCTCGCTGATGCGGAATCTGAAAACTTTTGACGGATACTGTATCGCTGTATGATGCGACTGTACGTTCATCTTGCTGTATCTGCCTAGTCGCGCTCCGTACACGACTCGGCTAGGAGGCGAATGAAGCTGCCATAATATTTCCTATGGCATCCATTCATCGTACTTTTTGGCAACGTGGCCTCATTTTAGAAGCTCTACTATGATTTTTGCTATATCATAGTCTAGTTTCAGGACTTTATTATTCTTATATTCTAACTTTTCCAAGTCGTAAGTTTCCGCTCAATTGTTGATTTTATATACAGCACCGTAACATAGCTTCCGCTTCTTCACCTTATTCATATTTTTCTCCGAAAATATTTGTGCGATTGAAGAATGTCAGAATTCTTATTATACTTGGTTGGGTCCAGTTCCAATTGGAAAAAATCGTTGGCGGAGCCAATATTTGTTCATTAATCTTTCTTCTTCGTTGTGTGTTTAGTAACAAGCAGTGGTTGATTAGAATAACCACTCCTCTTTTTCCGTGTACTTTATGTAAGACTTCAAATTGTGAATGTATATATTATGAACTAAAATTAAATTTTGAAATTATGAGAGCATCTATTATAATTATAATTAAATTGAGTAAATAATTTTGAAAACTGCCATATTTCAGAAGACCTTATATCTATAGAGAGCCAGGTGTATAACTTTGAAAAATGTAAAAAAATGAAAAATAGGAAAAAAAGCATTAAGAAAAGAATTTGTTTTAATATTTAATTTTAATGGAAAAAAATATTTATTCTCTTGGCGAGTTTCGCGTTGCTCATTAAATCGAACAAGTGCGAAGAGAAAACTTCCTTCTTTTCAATTTATTCCGTCACTCGATTATTTTCTTTATCTTCGATCTCTGCACCTTTTCGTGCGCAGTTTTATTTCTCTTTTACCCTCCAATCTGAGCTGTGCTCCGCTCAACCCTTTTCTCCCCCCCCCCTCTCTCTCTCATCGAGGTTCTATTTTGTTCCGAGTGTTCCATCAAATTTTTCATTTGTTTGGCTCTCTTGTTCCTCTCGCCGAGTCCATTCATTTTTTCTCTTCATTTTATTTCGACCTCGCTCTTCCTCTATCCGTGTTTGTTTTTTTCATCCCCTTTTTTGCACGCGAAACAAAAACATCGCCGCGCGCCCATTGGTCGCGCCGACTCGCGCGCGCGCGCGGATCCGTGCACATCGTCCGGTATATAGGCGTATACATACAAGCGAATCCAGGGCCGGAATGAAAAAGTGAAATATTTGCCGGCGCTCCTGGCTTCGAGTGCTTCGCGCGCTTTCAATGGTTATTTTCCGTTTCCGTGTCTCCGCGCCAGCGTCACGCAGGCAGAGGCAACGTTGCTACACAGCAGAGTTTCCAAAGCCCCGGCAGCGACAGCTCATCAAGTGACGCGGTGGCAGTGTGCGCGGGCGAGTCCGGGAAAACGAAGTTGCCCCGATAATTTGCGTAATTTGCAACATGACGAGAGCGAAATGAAGCCGCGACGTGGCACGGCTGACTGGTGTGTGCTGAAAGGAGGTTTGCTTTTTTGCAAGTACCTAGTGCGTACAGCCTCGTGCTGCACCTCGTTTTTATTTGCTTGCTTTCCCCCCTCTTTCTCTCACTCGCGCAGCCTCTCCTTTTTGCTTTGGCCTGCATCATTCGACGACGACGCGTGGCACGGGGAAGGGGGAGAGGATCGCGCGTGGGAGACGCCTTTACCACCTGCAGCACCCCTGTGTGCGCGCGCGCGCACGCTCGTCTTACGTCCTTTCATAGCTGGTCTAATTAATGGGGCGGTGCGGCAAATTTTCTTTCTTGAGCGCTTGCAATCTCTGGGGAGCAGGAAAAAGGCCAGCACATTTTAGTGCAATAAGATGAAAGGACGGGTGGATTTGTTTCTTTTTGATTTACCGCTTTTTGCACATATAATTAGATGCCATGACTTTTACATATGTATCAATAACGATGAACAATTGTTAATAACAAATTTATACTATTTTATTTTTAAGATAAAGTTTTATGCCTTTATTCAATTTGATAATAAATAGGTAGGCCTATACAGATATCGAAGTACATTGATATTTTCTTAATAAATATTTGGAATATAAAAGACAATTTTTTTTCAGATTTAAATTCTACGATACTTTTTTATAAAGTCAAGAAATTTCTTTAGTATTTCAATACTGAAAATTCATTAAGAGTCAAATGACATTGTTATTCAGAATCACAATACCAGCAATGGAATTTGATTAAAAAAGAATTACCTCCGATGAATAAAAAACAATATAGTTGTTCTAAATGCATTTACATAAGGTTTAATTCTACTGAAAGTAAAATATATGCTTCTAATGATTAATTGTAAATTAATATTGTTTTCTTACAAATAATAAAATTGTCTCTGGCGGTTGATCAACGTTATGCAAGAACGCAAAATCATCGTTATTTTAAATTTTCTATAAAATTATAAATAATAAATATGTATAACTACATTAACCCTTTGATACTGAGACGAATTTTCTAATGAATTAACATTCTGAAAATTTTAAGAGATGATTTACGCAATTAAAAGGTTCCTCAATTTTTAGAAAATATTTAGACTCTTCAGATCAGAAATGGTACCCGTCAACCGGATACAATTATTTATTTTGAATAATTTTAAAATTATGAATAATCTAGAGAAACGAAGATAGTCAATGTAGCAAATATGCTACAATCGACACTAAGGGGTTGAGTAAATACATATGTTTTAAAATAAAAATTAAATTTGAGTAAGATTTTTCTAAGAATTCAAATGATCAAATATGAATAACGATTCAATAATTTGATAAACTTCGTAACGTACTATACCTATTATGTCTTTGCTTTCTAAAATGTTTAGATTGATTTAGAATAAACTTATCTACTTTTGCTTGCAAAAGTAACATGTGACGATATTTTCGAAGTCCAAAAACGATCGATAAGCTATTAATTTGTTGTTGACAATCAAAAAATCTAAAAAGAAAATGATTAGAACAATTAAGAAAAATCGAAAATTAGACATAAAAATTGAAAATTAAAGACTTTAAAGATAATTCTTAATATTGCGTTTTTCTAGCTATATATTCACGCATCGGTTATTAATAAAAACAGTATTTTCAATAATATTTTATTCCTCGGAAATAAGAAAACATACAGTAATACCATTTTTCTGCTTATACCTCATATATACAAACCTATAATTTGTCGATATTTTAATTTTTAGAATAATTATATTATTCAGATAACTGAGGTAAAATGCATTTATTTGTTCCAAAATTTGTTAACACTAAAAGAGGTAGACTTTGCACGTATAATGGATTAAGCACTTGAACAAACATATATATATATATATATATTTGACAATATATATTTGAGTTAAAAATTTTTTTTATATTTTTTGTTACGAGCGATACGAATGATAAAATAAAGCATGAACAAATATATGCCGACCGAGACGTAAACTCAGGGATCCGAAGTTTCTAGTTCAGTGCTCTAACCGCGGAGCCAACATCGCAATGTGCTATGTCGAGTGCATCGGGAGCTAGTTATGCTTTGCTGAGTTGTCATGTTGCTAACCTTGCGCGTTCTTGAGCGTCAACGGAGACTTCGCTTGTAAAATTTTTTTCAAATCGTAATTTCTCACGAATCGCTTCATGTATATATTTTTCTTGATTTGATTATTAGTGTTGAGGTACTTGAAATGGAAAATTTGGATACTTTCTACATATCTTTATGTGCTACTTGAACTTCTTACCCTTTTCACAATATGTTCTATTTTTTAATTAAATGTTTTTAAAAAAAAAAAATTTAATTGCTTGTAAGAATATACAATATAATTATAGTTTAAAATATTTAAGTATAGTTAAAAATAAATTTTTTCAAAACTGTTTTATGTTTTGACTTAGCTAGATAGTAAGATAGATTTATAAGCTATATAACTATATATAAGTTTTAGAAAGGAACAAAACACCTCGGAGAAAAAACAATATCACCATTGGAAAGAGCAGGAAAAAAATCAATCGATATATGTCCTTCGTTTTTTCCGAGAGACTCAGCGTATGATTGTGAGCGAGTTGAACCAAGCGCATTTTATGCAAAAAAAATACGTCGCGCGCGACCGCTAGATGGTTTCTGACATCAGAGAGATAATCCTATACATTTTATAACATTCTAGGATTTTGCAATAGCTTCAGATTATTTAAGTTTTGCAAATTAAGTTTGTGAAAACTAAATGCTGATAATTGGCAGCGGTTTTTTTATTTAAAACATAAAAACTAATGTTAAGAATTGAAATAATAGCTTAGTCAATGTAAATCAATGTTATCATTATAGTGAAAAACCTTCAATAGGTATTTTCATCAAAATAAATTTATGTAAAAACTAATACATGCTTCAATAATAATTTTTATCTTTATAAATAGTTGGCACGTACAGATAATGATTTCATAGATTGGGATATTCAATGATGATTTAAGTGTATATTACCTATATCATGAGTGTTTGAAATATCATTCGGAACGATAAAGATATCTTACGCAAAGAAGGGAACATAAGCGACTAAGGTCAGGCAAATCAAAAAGTACCTTTAATATTCTATAATATATTGTTAAAAACATTATTAACGCTTTGAGGTATTCATTATTATGATTTTTAATCTTCTGAGTATCATTTTAGAAATGTTTACTTCGAAAAACAATTGATTGTTGAATTGACTAATAGTGGCATACATACAATAAACTAGAGAAAGCAATCCCTTTCAATGCATTAACAAATCTAGCTCTTAAGCTTTCAATCACTATCGGTAGAGACTTGCGTAAACTGAATTAAACGCACTCTAATCAAGTATATCTTTTATTCAAAAGTACCAAGATACTATTTTAGTTCTCGTCGTTAGAGAGAAAACTTTAACTTCGGATAAAAGAGCAGGTTCAGGTGATTGCTCACTAAATAGAAAAAAGTTCGATTCTATTGAAATGTTATGTTTGAAAACATCCCTGAAGCGGTAGTACTTTCGTTTAAGATTAAACTTTTAAATATTTTAAAACAGATAACATTACAAAACTACATATAGTTGTCATAATTTGTAACACTTTTATGGAATTATTAAAAGAAAAAACTGCTATTAAATACTTATTAAGTTAACATCAGTAGAGATAGCTTAAATTTAGTCAGACACTTTTCATTTAATTTTTTTCCAACATTGTTTTTGCTATATTGCATTTTATTCAAATTTTATTAGAAGACTGATTATTCTCACAATACTTATTTCAATTTTAAAATAAATAATAATTAGTTTTTTTATAAAAAAAATTACGTTTCTTATTTTATAAAGGAGTTTTTCATTTATAATTTCTGAAATTGAACGTATAATTTCATAAATGACATAAGAATATTTAATATACTCTAGAACTTTAATTTTATTTTGAAAATCATCGTATCAGTGTCTTATTCTTAAAGTAATCTTTCGAATTCTAATTTGAAAAATATTCATATATATATTAAAGAATTTATATGCGTAGAAACTATGAAGATAAATTATTGTTCGTGAATGTGTCGGTGATAATATGAAAAATAATATTTTGGCTCATCTGCGGAAATATGCTATATATGTACAAGCAACGAACAGCAGCAATGTCCTGTCAAGAGGCGTGATGACAAAGTCGAGTAGTTTTTTCATTCCACGGCACGTCGTGAAAGGGTTATGAGAGAGAAAGAGGGGTTGAGGAGAGGCTGTGAAAGGCTGTTCTTAACACGGCTCGGCCGTCGACCAAGCCAGAAAGAGACAGTACGAGAACTGTTTAGCCTCTGATCCAGACAGTTTAAAGTCAGCTTCTCGTCCTCGCGCTCTCGCCCCTTTCGTCGTTGGCTGCGACGCCCCTTGGCAAAGTGACCTTCATCTGAATTTCTTTGTCGACGGGCCTACTATACAGCTCCCCAACGGCGTGGAGCCCTGCCGAAAACAGTCTCGCGACTTTTGCCGTGGCTGCGCCCTTCGACTTTTTGCCATGGCGCGAAACGAGAAAGTGAAAGAGGGGCTGGGTGGACGACGCGTATCCCTTTGACGCGACCGCGACGCGCCGTCCCGGCGAGGATGATGAAACGAAAACCCAGTCTTAATTTGCACGTGCTGGGAGAGAGAGAGACAGAGAGGGGAGGGGGGAGGAGGGAGTCCGTTCAGGGCTTTTGGGACGCAATATTAGCGGCTTGACGAAATTAGATCTATTAGCCTGGTCAAGAAGAAAAGGGAATAAAGAGAGATTTGATGTAAAATACTTTTTGATATGCAAAATTTGTGCATATTTCATAAAGACCTTTTAAAATTTATAAACTATTTTATCTTTTTGATGGCAGATTTTTTATAGTTAACTTGATAATTGTGATGCAAATTTGCAAAAAACTAAAATTATATACTAATAACATTTTCAGAGTAATTTATTACAAAGACACACACAAAATACATAATTTTGAATAAAGGCTTTCTAAGGACTACAATAATTATGCACTAGAAGAATGGATAAGAACATGAAAATACCAAAGTATCTGGGTAAAAAAAGTTTTGTAGTCAATACATTGGCCATAGTATGGGCGTAGTATTGTCAATATATGGGCCATAGTCAAGATATATGGCCAATATGTGGCTCATATGTCGCCACGGCGCCCATTGTTTCTTAGAGTATGGGGCATATCGTCGGGTGGGAGCAAGAACATCCTATCTCGGCTCGGCGCGTAAGAACGTTCTATCTCGGCTCGGTGCGTAAGAACATCCTATCTCGGCTCGGCGCGTAAGAACGTCCTATCTCGGCTCAGCGCGAAAGAACTTCACTGAGAAAAAAAATACGCTGCATTGGCAGGAATCAAACAGGCAGTAATAGCTTTTATATGATCATGCCAAATCTGCGTGAAGTTTACGCAGTTTCGG